>JBBBDQ010000830.1:2527500-2677500 GCA_037127315.1 Ascarosepion bandense
TCCTTAGGCAAGTCGAAATCATTACTTTTCACCGTGCTATTCAAATATTTGCTTTTACATGGAATATTTGACTTTTTACTTGGTGGTTTCAAAATTTGGATTTTCCCTTGGTCTTTCAGAATCTTTGCTTTTTACTTGGATTTGAGCAGCCAGAAATTCCTAATAAGTGAAGTTAGAAATTCACAATTATCTCAACCAAAATTAAGACCAAAAATCGAGTCTAAACATTTCTTAGGTATTTCAAAACTTTCAATTTACGTATTTGAATATCAGTTTCTGTAGATCGCAATGGTCTATCCAACTTTACCATTTTAATTACGGTAACAACAAAATTAATCTTATAAAACTTATATTCTTATTACATTTTGGTCGTTAAAGGAAAATAGTTTTGGTATTTTGATATTTTGTTTACATTCATTGCAAATAATATTATCTTAAATTCGCACTAAGCGTGTTTTGTTTTCGTTTTTTTTTAACTTACAACCCAAGTTGTTTAAATGGGGTAAAAATCTTCAGTTTAAAGATTGATTTTTTTGGTCTGATTTTTGTGGATCAAGGTATTGCAATAGGTTATAGGTAAAACGCAACCTGGACAATTGCCTTCATGCAACAAGTAAACCCTTGAAAATTGCCTCTAGATGACAACTGTCTGTATAAGCCATAATTATTAATTTTAGTTGTATATTTATAGTGATATAAAAATATAAATCTTATTATTGGATAAGATAAAGTCAATCAGTTAAGGGCGATACATGATACACGCTTGGGCGATCATGTCTCGAAACATACATGGTTTGATAAGCAGAAGATTTTCCCCACAGTAGATTGCCAACCAAGGTTATAAAACCCAATCTCTCCTGCTATTTAACCAATAGCTGGAGGGAAAAGAAGGTATTTGTGCGTAAGTTAATGTAACGATTTCAACTGGAATTCGAGCATCCTCGCCCCGTGTTTAATATTCTCAGTCAGTCAGTCAGTTAAGTGCCATACGTGATACATGCATGGGCGATCATGTCTCTTTCGAGACATGACTGACTTGGCAGAAGATTAACTAGCATTAGGTCGCCATTACTTTCTGCGATAGACTGGTTGTCAGCCAAGGATATAGAACCCAATCTGTCCTGTTATTTGACTCATAGCTAGAGGATGAAGAGTTGTATTATATTATAAATTATTAATTAATGGGAAATCAATTTATTGCTTCATAAAAATATAAAACTGATTCCCCACTTTATGCCGAGTAGATGCCTTAATCATGCTTTCAACTATTACATTCAGTCAGTCAGTTAAGTGCCATACGTGATACACGCTTTGGCGATCATGTCTCGAAAAAGACATGACTGACTGGGCAGAAGATTATCCTGCAGTAGGTTGTCATTACTTTCTGCGGTAGACTGGTTGTCAGCCAAGACTATAGAACTGTCCTGTTATTTAACCCATAACTGGAAGGAAGAGACGGATTAATACTTATCAAGGGTATTTGCGCAAGGAAATGAATGAATGCAAGGAAGTTTTTTCTTTATATATAATCTAATCTCTGTTTTGTCAAGTCTCCTATTCATTTTGAGAAAATTTGTCTGAAAAGAAAAGGCACTGGTGTCACAAAAAATGTATTTCAATACCAACCAAACTACATTATCTCCCTTTCAAATTTACCCCCCCCCCCCCGGTGTTTTTCCATCCTTTTCTGATAAATTTTCTGCTATGCTGGAAGTATTCTTCTTGAATGCCCCTCAATTCCTCTTGAGGCCTCCACGCCCTCGAGTCACGTCCGCTTGGGGAAAATAAAAAAGCCACAAGAAACAAGATCAAGTGAATAGCGAGTTTGTTCTAGTACGGTGATATTCTTATCATTGAGAAACTGTCGGATGCTTAGGTTGTTATGGACGGGTACATTGTTGAGGGGTAAGTCACGGTTTTTCCTACCACAGTTCGCGTCTCTTCTCACGCACCAAGCGAAGAAAAACATCGCTGATCTCTCTCTAGATTTGCTGATCCTCTGGCTTTCTGGTAAGAAATCATAGGAGTTTAAACACGGCGTGGGCAGAGATTTAATTTGAAGGGGAGATAATGTAGTTTGGTTGGTATTGAAATACATTTTTTGTGACACCAGTGCCTTTTCTTTTCAGATAAATCTTGTATGGCGGGGAATGTTGGACAGTGTACCCGCGGAGGGGGACAAAAATAGCAGCAGCAGCAGCAGCAGCAGAAATGCTGTTCTCCTGAGGGTTAGAGAAACTTCTATGACCGGAGCGAGTAAACAAACAAGAAAATCAAAACAAAACAAACAACAAAGAAAATGTCGACAGAAAGAATTCTTCTTCTTCTTCTTCTTCTTCTTCTTCTTCTTCTTCTTCTTCTTCTTCTTCTTTGTGCCTTTTCCTTTCAGAACGTAGATGACCATTACCTTCCACATCTCCCTACCCCTGGTGGCTATTAGAACACTTTCTCCTATTACAACACGCAATTCCTTCTGCCATCCACCCGCTTAGGCAAAGGGGGTTAATTTGAAAAGGGTACGTTACACGCTGTTTTCCTCTGTCTCTCCTTCCCTCTATCTAGCCGGTTAGTCTCAGGTTCTACAAGCCCTCCTTCCTCATTGCATGTCCCAGGAACTTTAGCTGTCTCTCCCTGATGCTCTGTATAAATTTCCTTTTCGTTTCTATACTTTCCAAAACCTCATCATTCCTCACATGCTCGATCCATCTTTAGAACCCCATTTCAGTTGCTTCCTGTCTTTCTTTCATCTTCGATGATGTTGCCCAGCATTCGCTGCCATATTAACTCGAAAACCTTCCTTAGACCTATCGCTTCTAATGGAGCCTAGACTATCGATGACCTAAATAGACGTTGACCCTACAAGCAGGTGAATCCGCATTTCGACAGGTCTTTTTTAACCAAGCCACTGCGCCAGTAAAGCTTGGTGGGGAGAAAATGTTTAGTCGGCGACGACCTGATCATTCAAGAAGTAGTATTGTACTACATCGTACTATTCGACTAACTTATGACACATTTACTAAGACAATTTGTTATCTCTGGCTAATCACTGTAACAAAGAAAATCTTAGTCTATCCAACGTCGGGTAGCATTACTCACACACACACACACACACACACACACACACACACACACACACACACACACACACACACACACACAAATATATATATATATATAACATAGCACACTTGTTATACAATCCAGCTAAATTCCGATAGAGACAAACGCAAGAGAACTCAATGTTAATTTCATTTATTTAATTTAACAGAGTAATATAATTTATAAAAGATTCTAGGTTATTACAATGGGTAATATATATTTCACCGCGTCCTGATGTTATTATCGCGGCTTGTCAGACCCAAATGTTACAACAGTTAGTCCTCAGAATATCCCCCACCCAAAAAAAAAAATTGTTTTCTTTTCTTTTATTTTACATAGACGCTCACATGTCCATATTAGAATAGACATTCTAACGGTTATTTACGAAAATTTTTCGCTCATTCGAAAAGAACCCAAAAGAAAGACGAAAGTAAGGATGAAGAAAAGATAGACGATTGATTAACGTAAAGAAAAAAAGAAAAAAGAGAAAAAAGGAAAAAGGGGAAACAGAAAAAAACTGAATGGAAAGCAAGAAGAGAAAAAGAAAGGACAAAGAGATAAAATAAAACGAAATACAGTATCACCAGAAATAAATACTGACTCCATTAATCGTAATAGCGTTTCAAACCACCCAACTGTTCTCTTAGAAAAACATGGAAAAATTTAACTATGAAATTTAATTTCAAATATACTGGGATATATTTACGTTACAAAAAAATTGTACATCATAATTTTAATACAATTTGGAAAAATAACAAATCTTATTATTATTTAAAAAAATATTGTTAGAATAATTAAAAATACTAAAATTAAAAAATATATAGAAACAGGAAAAAGTAGATAAACCTAACAGAAAGAGGAAATACACAAAATGAAGGAAAGGAAAAGGAAGAAATCACGATAGAACGGATTTTAAAATAATTAACAAAAACGCTAAATCGAAACCGACGTATTCATATTCACTCATATTCATTCTTAGAAACGCGACAAGGGATTTTTTTTAATCGTATCACCCCGAGCAAGGCGGTAACGCCACTGATGTGCAGGGGGCTACGTAATAGTGAAAAGATTGGAAAAGAGAAAGCCGGAAACCACATCCTAAACAGGGAACAAGGGATGAGCCTCTTAACCTGTTCAATAGACATGGGTGGAGTGTGAACCGGGCGATAGATAGATCTATCTACTCCAATTGATAGATCTCTCTACTCCAATTATTTACCCTGAAATTAAAATATACCGACTATAGGGAATATTTATGATGAAAAATAAATCATAAATCATATATCCTAACATAAATTACATTATAACCATTAGCAGTAATTTATTATAACTATACTTAAATTTATAACTCCCAATAAGAAAATATCATTTATTAAAATACAATCTTAAAAATATCTAAAATACTAGCAATAATAATAATAATAATAATAATAATAATAATAATAATAATAATAACAAATAAGACAATAAAAAGATAACAAATATATGTGTACATACATATATACACATACACAAATATATATATGTGTATTTATATACATATATATTTATATATACATGTATGTATCAAACAAAATTTCTCTAAGACTTAATGATAATAATAATAATAATAATAATAATAATAATAATAATAATAATAATATTCATTGTCTCACAAAAGAAGACAAAAGAAATTACAAAAATACCTATAAATATAATAATTATAAAAAAAAAATAAAAAAATAAAATAAAAACCTTTTGTTGTAAACTAATATTAATCTGACGAAAAATGAAAAATTGTTGTAATATGATATTAACATACATGTAAAAATTGTTACATTGAAATTTAGAAATTTAGAATATAATGGGATATATTTAGGGTACAAAATTAAATTATGCAACATAATTTCAATACAATTTGAAATAATAATAACTCTGACTAGTATCCGAAAAATTCCTATTCATTTTTTAATAATTCAATTAAAATAATTAAATTGTTAAAAAATAAAAATGAAACGTTAGAAAGAGGGAGGGGGAAAATAAAAAAGAAAGAGATAAAAAATTAGAACAATATAGAAAAAAATTTAAATTAATTTAAAATAATAAACTTCCTATATCAAACCTACGTCTATTACATTAATATTCGTTCTTAGAAACGCGACATGGGATTTCCTCTTAAATTAAATTATACCGATTATAGGGTATATTTGCGGTGAAAAATAAATCATAAATCATACATCCTAATATAAATTACAATATAACCACTAGTAGCAATTAAATTACATTGTGACATGGAAATTTCGATGCTTTGAGAGTGATTCTCGTCATCAGGCAATGTTGGATGTTGGTTGTGAAAATGATTTACAATTAATTTACTTTTTCGCAAGTGTATTTACGCGTAAGTGAATTCAACGAATTCAGACGGATTCGAACTCGGCTCTCCTATTTCCCGCTCCGAGCCGATGTCTACAGCACACACACACACACACACACACACACACACACACACACACACACACACACACACACACACACACATAATTTGAAATATCAGTGAAAAATAAATAAAACAGTTCATTAGCCTGGCTTCGTTATATCATACTATTCAATTAGAAGCAACAGCGGAGAAAATTGAATAATACTTATTTGCTTTGTTTAAATCGTAGCAACAGATGTGTTTGACAAGTAAGATTCGGCGACTGACTCTCGCTTAGGCATATTTACATGCATATCTTGTCATTTTTATGGAGATAATTAAATATTGATAATTGTATATGACTTATGTGTGTCAAATAAGATATTTCTATTGCTTATATTATGTTAAATAGTAATGGTGTTTAGTGCTAAAATTTCTGGGTTTTATTTTTTACCCAACGTCTCTCTCTATGTAGGGGCGTTCGTCCGGCAGCGAACGATCGACTCGAAACTGGTATAGACCGGACCGGCGGATTTCGGGGAGCTGAGTTCGAATTCCAGTTGAATTCTTTGCACTCACTTACTTCGAAATACCCTTGGGAAAGTTATTAATCCGTCTCTTCCCTCCAGTTATGGGTTAAATAACAGGAAAACCAATCTACCGCAGAAGGTAATGGCAGCCTACTGCGGGATAATCATCTGCCAAGTCAGTCGTGTCGCTTTCGAGACATGATTGCCCAAGCGTGTATTACATATGGCACTTAACTGACTGGTGAAAAGGCATTTTAGGCAAGCAGAATCGTATTATCACAAAGTGCTCCATATCAATGGTAAAGATAAAGCGTTAAGAGAGTTAATGTGAGCGGAGTTATTTCAGTGATGTCGACTTCGAAGAATCAACACATTACGACAATATCCTCACGAAAATTCGTCGAAACACCCCTTTGCTTCGTTGCAAGTTTCTCCACATTAATTCACTTACACACACACACACACACACACACACACACTCTCTCTCTCTCTCTCTCTCTCTCTCTCTCTCTCTCTCTACTATTTACGTTCTCACACCTTGATTGAGCACTCTGGAAGAATGGTAGACTTTGAAAGAGAGTAGCTGCTCTAGCATATACGCATCGTTCATTCAGCAATGAATGAGAACACTTTCAGCTATTGGGCGTGTATAATGATAATATACACGCTAAAATGTTTGCCTCCTTCTACCTAGCGCCCATAGCTCAGAGGTAGAATCGCCGACTGACGCCAATTAGGTCGGGATTCAATCCTGGATAAAAAGCAATCGGCTGTCTAACCGTACTGATGAGCTGTGATACAACGAAACAGATCTATCTGCTGATGACTATATATATATATATATATATGTACATTTTGTGTATCGTGGCAGCAGATAATTTTTTAAACATATATTGTTGAATATAACAGACAATGAATGTCGATTATGTTTAATCATGAGCTGTTCCAAACATCGTATTTTGGTCCCAATTTCAGGTGAAAACAGAGACAAAAATTGTCCAACACTTGGATATCCTCCTACTACGCTAGTTCCAACACATCATCACAGACGTTACAGGGACGTTAACTTAAAGACATCCACCATCAAAGATGATATTATCTTCTGTTGACATAAAACATTGCTATGCGACGATAACAGTCACCGAATAGCAGACGCTGTTCTCAAATTTGAAATGCTGTTCTATGGCGTCACACAACGTGAGAGACCGAAATGTTAACAGAACCATATATCTAAATGCAATGTAATGTGTTATGACCAGACTGAAATGTGATTTTTTAAATGTGGGTTGTTTTGATTTAATGTAGATGGCCGCAAATGTCTGAAGGTTCTTTTTACTGTGTGTATGAGTGAGTATTATTGTGTTATCGACTAAAATCTATCTAATATGATGTGAGCAATGACAAGGTTTTGGAAGGGATGGAGACGAAAAGGAAATTAATATTAAGTATCAGGAAGAGAGAACTAAAATTCCTGTGACATGCAATGCGGAAGGAGGG
Organism: Ascarosepion bandense; assembly: GCA_037127315.1. Classification (NCBI taxonomy): domain Eukaryota; kingdom Metazoa; phylum Mollusca; class Cephalopoda; order Sepiida; family Sepiidae; genus Ascarosepion; species Ascarosepion bandense. The sequence continues at coordinate 2,535,022 of JBBBDQ010000830.1, forward strand.
CTTGGAGAACCTGTTACTAACAGGCCAGATAGAGGGGAAAAGAGACAGAGGAAAGCAGCGGATCACATATTTGAAGGGCCAGAGCAGGTGGATGACAGAACGGAGGTTGCATGGTTTTACAGGAGAAAGCGTGCTAAGAGCCGCCATGGAGACGTGGAAGGCCATGATCGCCTACGTCCTGAAAAGAAAAGGCACATAGAAAAAGAAGAACCTCATCATCAAAAACAACAATTGACCATCAAAACTACAACGAACCAACATTATTTCCGAGTTCAAGTGTCCTTTCAAGAACTGCGTTCTTGATCTTAATTTTCTAAATAATTATATCGGCAAAACTATGACGAAAATGACCCGAAAACTGACGCTACAACTCTCTCAACGGAACTCAATTCGATCTCATTTAAACACACACGGAACAAGCCCTATCCGAAACATACCCATCGACAACACAAATATCACAGCATCATCTACATGCAATAAAAAACTAAAATTTAATTGAGGACTTATTAATAAAAATGAAAAAACAAGCACTAAATAACATCAACTTCGAACACGTTAACAATATGCTTACCTTGCTTGGTACATAACAAATACGATAGAAAGAGACTGAAAACAATACCTCGGCTTGAGACGAACCTTGTGAATGTAAATGGCGAGAGAAAACTGCTTGACAAGAATCACTTAAAGCCCAAAGTCGCAAATCATCGGGACCTAGGATTTGAGTGTACATCCCTTGTTTAAAATACTAACCACAGCAGATTATACCATCACCCTCACAACAATTAGAACACACTCAGCTATTGGGAGTGTATAATGATAATATACACACTAAAAAGTCTGCCTTCTTCTCCCGAGCGCCCATAGCTCAGACGTAGACTCGTCGACTGACGCCATTTCGGTCGGGTTTCAATCCTAGGTTAAAAGCAATCGGAGTCTAACCGTACTGATGAGCTGTGATCCAGCAAAACAGATCTGTCTGCGGATGACTATATATATATATATATATATATATATATATAGATAGATATATGCGAAATCAGCCGAGTTTCAATGCACTCGGGATGCAATAGATTGTCTTGCCACACTGATGAGAAACAGGCTTGTTTATGTATGACTATATATATATATATATATGTGTGTGTGTAATGCATCGAAGCAGCAGATAATTTTCTAAACATATACTGTTAAATATAAGAGACAATGAATGTCTATTATGTTTAATCATGAGCCGTTCTAAACATCGTATTTTGGTTTAATTTCAGGTGAAATAAAGACAAAAATTCTCCAACATTTGCATAATTTTTTATTAAGTTGGTTCTAAGCTTTCGGTTCTCATGAGCAATCTTCAGAGAAGTTACAAGGACGCAGTATGACGTCATAGAACCGCATTACAAATTTACGAACTGCGTTTGCTATTTTTAGTAACTGTTATTGTTGCTTAGCAAAGTTTTATGTCAACACAAGAGAAAATCGTCACTGATGGTTGATGTTTCTAGGTTAACGTCCTTGTAATCTCTCTGAAGATGGCTCATGTGAGCCGAAAGCTTAGAACCAACTTAATAAAAAATTATCCAAATGTTGGAGAATTTTTGTAATTATTTCACCTGAAATTAAAGCCAAAATACGATGTTTAAAACGGCTCATGATTAAACATAATAGACATTCATTGTCTCTTATATTTAACAGTATATATATATATATATATATATATATATATATATATATATATTAATCAACAATTTCACACTTACACACCAGGTTCTTCAAAAGTCTAACGGTCAAAATGAAAGACAGACTCACTTAATTATCAATAACCCCAACGACAACAACAAACCAAATATAAACAGAGAATGATTCCAAACTCTTACTTTTTACTTCTCCCGATGATGTGTTTGAGTCCAAACACTGTTGTGTTTGTTGTTGTAGAGAAGAGGATATATATAGAAAAATTTATGTACATGTTCTAAAACATAATATACATATATATATATATATATATATATATATTACGGAAATCAACGAAGATTAACGAAACTTGGTTATAAACAACCGACAATGAAATGATTTTTTTGAGCATTATTTTTGATAGATACTCGTATTTAAGTAGATATTCTGTTTCAAATCAGATAGTATTATATATTCATTTCTACAGGCCTGATTATTTACGATAAATTTTTGTTACGAATGACACATTTTCATAACAAAAATCCGATACTCACGGAACAGATTGAAGCCCAGATGGAACAAAGGAAGACAACGCATAACATTCTAGACTGCGGATGTGCGGTGTGGTGCAGTGAATATCGGCTCGGAACGAGAAATCGGTGAGCCGAGTTCGAATTCCAGTCGAATCCCTTGATTTCACTCACGCGTAAATACTCTGGAGAAAGGTATTAATCCGTCTCTTCCCTCCAGTCTACCAAAGATAGCAATGACAACCTACTGCTTGATAATCTTCTGCCCAGTCAGTCATGTCTCTTTCGAGATATGATCGCCCAAGCGTGTATCACGTATGGCACTTAACCGACTGAATAGAACAGATTTGGTTGTAAAGCCTTGGCTGCAACCAGTCTACCGCAGACAGCAATGGCAATCTACTGCGCGATAATCTTTTGCCAGTCAGTCATGTCTCTTTCGAGACATGATCGCCCAAGCGTGTATCACTTATGGTACTTAACTGACTAGATTAGCGGTAGATTTCATCATTTTACGGTCGAAATGGCTAGATGTAACCACAAGTTCTATGCTAATCATTTATTCTATCGCGCTTCTCTCTTCTTGTGGAACTCTCTTCCGGCTTCTTTCTTTGCCGTCAACTTTTATCCTCAAACATTTAAATGGAATCGCAATTGTTATCAAATGTCTTCTTGATTTCTCTTCTTCTATTGTTCTCGATCAATATAAACTCGTCCAAACAATATATAAATAGCAGATCTACTTTGTAGAGAGTAGAGAGTAAGATATATAGACAGAGAGTGAGACCGGAATCTATTCCAGCAGATAACTCTGATAGCCGGACTAAACAGTCACGCTAATAATCTCTCATTGGTATATATTTGTACTACTGTGTTTGTAATATATATTTTTAATTGTTGTTGATTCTGGTTGAGAAACCACACACAATAATAAATAACAAAAGCAGATATGAAGATAAAAAATATAAGTTATATTGAACAAAAATATACAAATTGGAACACGGGTTAGTCAATTCAGGAATACTATTAGTAGAATCAATATATACAGTCTTGTAGTGAAGAAGTATGTCCGGGTAATGAGTCTATATCCAAAATAACTCCAACTTAATATGCACTTACGGACCAACGGACTCCTTACTGAGAACCACTATATTTAGTTGTCCCTCCCACTAAGGGCAACATGTGACACATGGTCAGTTATGAGTAGGATTTCAGGGCTATATGGCCCAGTCAAAAAATACCTGTCTATTTTTCCCCAGTCGTGTTTCTACCCTTCGGCGGAACCACGACTGGGTTATTGCTCTCTGCTCGGAAGCAGAGAGCGCCCTCCACCCGAAGACAGAGACTGACAGTGAGAGATGTAGACGCAGCGAGCTGGCAACCACTGTATTTACTGTATTTACTAGCCTTCCCACGCAAGGCCGGATGTGACACATGGTCATTTTAATGTGGGTATTCCCGGCCATATAGCCGGGCCAAATATATGTCTGTCTATTTTTGCCCAGTCGTGTTTCTACCCTTCGGCGGAACCACGACTGGGTTATTGCTCTCTGCTCGGAAGCAGAGAGCGCCCTCCACCCGAAGACAGGGAGCTGACAGTGAGAGATGTAGACGCAGCGAGCTGGCAACCACAGTCGTTCTTTGTACAGGCAGAATTATATATACACTTCAGGCGAGTCCATTCTTCTATCCAAAAAGGGGTGGTCCACAACATAAATACTATTCTGTCTTGTGACTTTATTTCTGGCCCTAACAGGACCACAACAACTTGGTGACGAGGTTACAACAGCTACAAGGGACAGAAAAGTGTGTAGAGCTATATTCGCTTACGTCCTGAAAGGACAGAGTTCATACAAAAGTATTACGTCTGCCTGCTGGCGCACGTGAAAAAAGGTTTATTTCTAGTTGATACCCATGTATTTTATAAAGTATCTGCTTGTGATACAATGGAGGAATCGGAAATTAGAATTCCAGTCGAGTTCTTTGAATTAACGTATGCGCAAATACGCTTGGGAAAGATATTAATCCGTTTCATCCCACCAGATATGGGTTAAATAGCAAGACGGATTGAGTTTTATAGCCTTGTTTGGCAACCAGTCTACTGTAAAAAGTAATGGCAACCTACTGCGAGAAACCCTTCTGCCCAGTCAGTGTGTGAAGTATGGCACTTAATTGACTGGCGTATTTTATAAATGGGGACGTTAGTTCGAAAGCTAGCAGAAGGAACATCTCACTGGTAGGTTTCGAACTTGTGTCCGCCTTTGTAGAAGAAACTACCGTCTCATTCTTTATACCGCTCGGCCACGGTGAGTATGTTTTATTTATTTCAATTGACTTATTTTTATCTGTAACTAGCAGTATAGCACGGCGTTGCTCGGGCGTAATGAAAGCTTTAAAACTAGTCCATGGTCCTGGAGCTTAGACTCTGCCTAAAGAATATTTGAAATAATAAAATAATTGCGACAATTTACCAATCGTACCTAGTATATAGCTACTCCATGTATTTGTTAAATAGCAGTATAGCCCGGCGTTGCTCGGGTGTAATGAAAGCTTTAAAACTAATCCGTGGTCCTGGAACTCAGACTCTTTGGACGTTGGCACAAAAGACTAAAAAGCAATAGTTGTTTCCAGTTAAAGCGAAACCGTAGACTGAAAGAAAAATGAATGGATGTAAGTCAAATTTTTCTTTTCTGGTATCGATACCAAATAAGTTTTTTTCGTCGTAAACTGAATTTTGAAGGCTAAATAATTCCTCTGGGTAGATGGTATCATGGATGAGATTAAGGACTACAATTATACCTACTTAGAACTAAACCCGAAGCAAAAACTAAAATAAAAGGGCTGAAAAAATACAGACATACAGGCAGATAAAGGGACACACACACAAACATCTTGCTTTGTGTGTGTGTGTATATATATATATATATATATATATATATATATATATATATATTATCGATTTTCTGCACTATTGTAAGAACTGCAACCTTGAAACTTCTGAATATCGTTTCTTATGTCTTTGTCTATGAGCGTATCAAATTTGATTAAAATCGGACCACTCCTTCTATAACCCGATTTTTTCGATTATCGATTTTCGATATTTATCGAGGGTACCTCGACACAAAACTTAGCTAAGAACACTCGCAGACGCTTATAGTACAACTGAGTAAATTTTCAAGAAAATCGGTTCAGCCGTTTCGGAGACTATAGGTAACGGACACACACACAGACACACACACACACAAAGTTCCATTTATTATATAATTTAGATAGATTCTCGAACACTCAGTAACTCCGTTGCGTCTTAGTGATTTTATTGCCTTGCTTATGATGAAATAAAATGTGCGTTGTGGTGCAGTGGGTATCAGCTCGGAACGAAAAATCGGGGAGCCGAGTTCAAATTCCAGTTGAATTCATTGCATTCGCTTACGCGCAAATACCCTTGGGAAAGGTATTATTCCGTTTCTTCCTTCCAGTTATGGGTTAAATAGCAGGACAGATTAGGTTCTGTAGCCTTGGCTGGCAACCAGTCTACCGCAGAAAGCAATGTCAACCTACAGGCGGGATAATCTTCTGCCCAGTCAGTCATGTCTCCTTCGAGACATGATCGCCCAAGCGTGTATCACGTATGGCATTTAACTGACTGATTGAACATAATAGTTGAAAACAATTAAAGCATCTACTGGTCATAAAGTGGGAGATCGGTTTTCTATTGTTATGAAGTAATAAACTGATCCCCTACTAATTACTACTTAATAATATAATACATCTCTTCCCTCTCTAGCTATGAATCAAATAATAGGACAGATTGGGTTCTGTAGCCTTGGCTGGCAACCAGTCTACCGCAGAAAGCAATGTCAACCTATAGGCGGGATAATCTTCTGCCCAGTCAGTCATGTCTCTTTCGAGACATGATCGCCCAAGCGTGTTTCACGTATGCCACTTAACTGACTATGATGAAATGATAAAACTGTTTAAAAGTGATTATAATTTTTACAACATTCGTTTTCGTGTATTGTTAAAAGACATGCTTGCTTCTATCCTCAAAATTTACTCTGATCCCCGAAAGAATATTCACAGCTGCTGAGGCATCAGACTATTTATACGATTACACGTTCTTGCTTCTTAACGGTGAAGCCGGAAAGAGGTGAGGGAGACAATCCTAGTTTTGGGTGGAGGGACGAGGCAAAGAATTTCTGCTGGTGTTAGTGTTATTTGAGATGATAGGATCCCCAAACGTCGGGTGCGAAAGGCTGGTAGCAATGAATCACTCCCGTCTTCTGTTGTTTCGGTCTTATTTCCCTACTCTTGCTCATGTGCCGCCCGCCACGAAAAGGGCAGAGGGTGGGCTGGCGTTTCTGGCACTGCAGACGCGGAGTACAAAACGGGATACAAAAAAACAAAAAAAAAAACAAAAAAAAAAACAACAACAAAAAACAAAAACGGAAATAAAAAAATAAAACGGATGAAAATATTTAGTTGGTATCGAAATGCATATCTTTTTTACCCGATTTCATATACAGTGTTTGAAATAATTTCGAAAACGATGTAAAAAAAAAAATCGGTTTAATTTTCTTTTTTAATCATTTAATTCTTAGAAAGGCGAAAAAGCTACAAAGATGCAAGTTACTGAAGGCTAAAAAAAAAAAATGAAATGAAAAAAAATTAGTGAGTGGAAAGGACAATAAAAAATAGATGCTAACCTCCAGGGGTGTGACTCGTTGCGTCTTCTCTGGCTCACGTACTCACCGGACAAAATTGGAAAGATTATATTTAATCAATTGCGCGTCCTGCTGCTAGGAAAGTTGGTTCACATTTTTTTTTTTAAATCTTATCACCCCGAGCAAGGCGGTAACGCCACTGATGTGCAGGGGGCTACATAACAGTGAAAAGATTGGAAAAGAGAAAGACGGAAACCATATCCTAAACAGGGAACAAAGAATGAGCCTCTTCACCTGTTCAATAGACGTGGGTGGAGTTTGAACCGGGCGATAGTTTAGTCTGTCTACTCCAATTGAAAAAACAAGAAATAAAAAATAATAAAAAAGAAAAGTGAAAAGATTGGAAAAGAGAAAGCCGGAAACCACATCCTAAACAGAGAACAAGGGATGAGCCTCTACACCTGTTCAATAGACTTGGGTGGAGTGTGAACCGGGCGATAGTTTAGTCTATCTACTCCAATTGAAAAAAAAAAATTCCTAAACTTTTTTCTTTCCTGAAATTATCTCACAAATTTATAAATTTGCCATTCGCCCACGCTTTGAATACTGCTGCCACATCTGGTTTTGTGTCCCTTTTATACATTTAGAGGTCCTTTTCTAAAAATTCAATGAATCAGCCATATTGCTTGTTTTGACCTCGCGTTTCGGCTTTGGTCATTTTTCCATCGCCGTAAAACTGTTTCTCTGCAATTTTTCTTTAAATAATTTTATTGCGATTAATCTCTCCCTCTGTCTCTCTCTGTCTCTCTGTGTCTCGATCTCTCTATATAAAAAAATGCTAACCCTCATGAGAGTGACTCGATGCGCCTTCTCGGACTAACATCCACCGCTGAAATGAAGTTCAAAGGTTATATCGAATCCGCTGCTAAGAAAGTTGGTTCACTGTGTCGTGCTAGACAATTTTTTCTCTCTTGAATTTCTCTTATATATATACAAGTTTACTATTAGTCGATGCTTCGAACATTGCTGACACATATGCTCAGATTCACCTGCGGTATATTTCGAGATTCTTGATATCAATCCAAAGAAGAAAACACCGGTTCCCGTCCGATCACCGAAGTTAAGCAACATCGAACCTGGTCAGTAGTTAAATGGGTGACCATTTGGGAATACCAGGTGCTGTAAAAGTAAGGACCAAGAATAGTCCACCGGTCCTTTGGGGTTGGGTTGCAGGAGCTAACAACCTTGCCCCGTAAAAAATAGTTTGTTACAGAAACAGCTACAAAAAGTTGCTGCCCTATGCACCACTGGGTGTGATGGATAGATGATGATGAATATATTTATAAGTCTACACACTGTCCCTATTAAAAAAAACAGTATTTGTAAGACTGAGCTTACATCTATATGGCGGGGTAATGAGTGTTTTGTCCGGAAAATACCCAGCCATTTTAAATATCTTGGAAAGTGACTGCACAGTTTAAATTTAGTTTGGCAACCAACTGGCATTGATAGTCATGAGCGAACAAATGCTCTTTCAAGGGGTTCCACAGTCTGCTGTGAGATGCCATTGAAGTAATTGTGTTTTGCATGACCATTGCTTTCACAGTAAATATGCACAGTGGTTTGTTAGTAACTGGGCTATTTATCTGCGGAAATGATTCAAATGATTCTGTCCTGAATACACTCCTTCGAGTGCACAGGATTGCTTCATCAGTGATGTTAAGCTTTGGGATCATGTTTTTTCATCATACATGTTCACCCAGTCTACGGCTATATTGTGTTGAATGCACTGGTTCCCGTCCGATTACCGAAGTTAAGCAACTTCGAACCTGGTCAGTACTTAAATGGGCGACCATTTGGGAATACCAGGTTCTGTAAACGTAAGGACCAAGAATGGTCCACCGGTCCTCCAGGTCTGGGGGTTGGGTGCAGAGCTAACAACCCTGCCCCGTAAAAAAAAGTTTGTTACAGAAACAGCTACAAAAAGTTGCTGCACTATGCACCATTGGTGTGATGGATAAATGACGATGGATATATTTATAAGTCTACATTCGTCCATGCTTTGAATATTGCTGCTACATGATCAGATACTCCTGTAGTATATTTAGATTATTAATATAAATTCAAAGAAGAATCAGCAATATTATTGGTCCTGTCCCTTTACCACGGCCGTAATCTACATTTGTTGTAAATGTTCTTTTTGTACTTTCTTGGTATTTGTCCGAATGAATTTTCCTCTTATGGATTTAAGCAGAGTATTAGATTGACAAAAAGTCTAATTGATTTAATGTTAAAAATATAGATGTAACCGTAAGTTCTATACTAACAGTTTCTTCTCTCATATTTCCTGTTTGTGGAACTCTTTTATGACTTCATGTTTTCCACTCAACTTTGATCTTCAAAAAATTAAATGAAATACTAATTGTTATCTACTGTTTTCTTGATTCCTCTTCTTCTATTGTTCTCTCTCCTTAATAATGGTATTGTATTTTTCGTATTCTTTCTCACCCAGTAATCTCTTGTGTCTTAGTGTCTTTACTGCCTTGCTTGAGGTGAAATGATAAAAAAGTATTAAACAGAATTCAAAACAACTGAAGATGGCGATTGATGTAGCATTTTAATTTTGAAAGTTCGTAGTTGATAGAAAACCCAAAAGAAAATCCCATGGGTAAGAAGTACAAGAGGAGAAACTATTAAAATAGAACTTACGGTTACATCTCGTTATTTCAAAAGTAAAATGATGAGACCTAATTGTCAGCCTAGTAGTTCGACGCCGAGGAACTGAAGAGGAAAGGCCATTAGGATAACTACCCTGAAAGTATTTATAGAAAAATACATGGAAGATATATTAGCCAAAAAACAAAATCGAAGTGTATTACACACTTGTGCAAATTAATTGCAACAACTGTTTTAGTTTTTTTCTTTCGCCATACGGTTAGTTTTAGATCTACTAAAGTTGCAGGGTGTAATCGCTTTCTATTTTTTCCTCAGATTAGGTCATTAGGTCATTTCCAGTAATGTGCAGTAATATGAAACTATTTCAAAGGTGTATGAAGAAATTTGTTTGGCTTTGAAAAATATTGCGCCATTCGTGATCGCATCAGATCTTTTTTCACGCGCAGACACTATTGTCTCGACTGTCGATTAGTTGTCCTATGGCTATTGTCTGCGATGGATGTTAATCCAAGGAAGCGTACAAAAACTGTAACGCTGGCAACCCTAACAGAGTGGTTGTGGATATTGTTGGTGTCAGCCTTTTAACTGTCACTCGTGTCATCAAGGAGAAGCCACAAACTGCATCCACCAGTAGACAATCACTCCTACCTCCCATTAGCATGGAACAGGCTTGCCTCCCAGAGAGTAAAACATTACACTTCCTTGGCCTCACACTCTCAGCAGACCTCAAATGGAATGCCTATATCGAATCCATTGCTAAATCCGCTGCTATGAAAGTCGGTTCTCTGTGCAAGGCCCGGAAGTTTTTCCACGTCTGAATCTATCCTGCACATATATAAATCTACCATCCACCCGTGTATTGAATACTGCTGCCACATCTGGTCGGTTGCCCCTGCTATTCTCCTCGGGGTTCTTCACAAAATACAACGGAGAATCTGTAATGTGATCGATACCGGCAGACCGGTTGCAGTCACTCTCTCACCGGCGTGACGTGGCTTCCCTGTGCCTCTTCTATAAATACTTTCACGGCTTCTGCTCCGATGAACTTAGATCACTGGTGCGCCCTAGGTATGAATTTGCATGAGATACTAGATTAGCAACTAGATCCCACCCTTTTACAGTGAAACAGATAAGATGTAACCGCAATTTCTACTCTAACAGCTTCTTTTCTCGCACTTCCCGCCTGTGGAATTCCCTTCCATATACTTGCTTCCTCGACAGCTACAATCTTCATCAATTTAAATGTAAGGTCAATAGACACCTCTTATCTTACTAACTCGCATCCATTCTCTCAAACATTCTTCCCATCTACCCAACCCTCATCCTGGGTATTCTTACCCGTCTATCACCCTCCTTCTGACATTTCCTATATTTAAACACTCTTTCTCATCACTTTCCCCTATGTAAACCTCTGCGCAATAGTGGCAGTGGAATGCCTTGCTTGGGGTGAAATGTTAAAAAAATACATAAAATAAAATGCGGGTGGAAGAGAGAAACTGTTGTAAAGTAGCTCGAACACGTGACATACGGTTCACAATATATAAAGGACTAATATCGAGTAGCGACGGTTGAGTCAGCAGCTGATGGCTAGTACGGTCGTTGTCTACTCAGCCGACTAGTTGCTGCCTCCCTACCCGGACGTGTACTACTGTATCTACCGAGACTTACTTATATCTGTGTATTGTCATTCTTCCACGATACAACAGGAACAACGCCGAGAGACGACTTGTACGTGATCAAGGAATGTGCAAAAGATCCTAGAAAGGCATTATTCGTTTTGTTTTAATTGATTTGCACAAAGGGTGTGTATTGGGAACGCTTATGAGTCTGAGGATTCATGCGTTTCATTGCCATCATTCTCTCTTCGTGTTACCCGAGTTTGGATTCCATCCAAACATCCACCATATCCAATAAATAATCACAGCCAAATCTCCAATTCAAAAATTCTTGCTTAGGCAAAATTTTAGAAAGAATTATAGAAATTTGTTAACCAGAAAGAAAGTTGTCTTTCCTGTAGGGTTTAAATAAAGAATAGAAGCTTTCAGGTTTACTATAGAGAAAGGATGTGCGTTCTTCACGCGAAAGACCCGCCAAGCCGGGTGGTAGTCAAGCTGCAGCGGGTGCACGGCAACACACGAATAGCCCGTCAAATCCCGGTGGTAGTCGTTCATGACAACGGCTGGTGGCTACCCACAAGAAAACATACTATAGCGTGACGGCTGGAGGAAGACCCGAAGTTTTATCAGAGAATAAACACGTGCTCGTGAAATAGAGGCTACCTGGAAGAGAGACGGTCGATGTAGTGGTTATCGGTTCAGAGAGCCGAATTCGAATCCCAGTCAAATTCGTTGCATTCACTTATTAGCAAATACCATTGGGAAAGGTATTAATCAGTCACTTCTCCCTCAAGCTATGGCTTAAATAGTAGGACACATTGGGTTCTATAGCACTGGTTGGCAACTAGTCTACCATAGCAAGTAATAGCAACCTGCTGCGGGAAAACCTTCTGCTGAGTCAGTCAAGTCTCTTTCGAGACATGATCGCCCAAGCGTGTATCACATGTTGGCACTTAACTGACTGACTTAATGTGAAAGAAAAGACTCTGGGAACGTTTAGTTTCGCCCACAAAAATCTCCAGCGTGCGTTCGATAAATTGTCGAAATGACGCGAAAATTAAAATAACGTCTCATTTTTACAGATTTATTTACCAAAATTACACAAAAATACCCTGAAAGATAAAGAACAAATTAATTCAATAAAATTACCAGTGGCTTCAACCACGGCCTCCAGACAACTACGGTTCCTCCTGCATCTCTCTAGACGGCCTCGTAGTTAGGAAATGTAGCAAGATCCCTGCTTTCAGTTCATCGTCATCTTTTGTCGTATAGGTAGTATTTTTTTTGTGGTCTCTCGCTCAACTGCGCTCCGCACACAATAAATCAAGGGGGGTTACAGTCTGGTTGGGAAGTTAGGTGGCCAAACGTAACGGTTGATGTCTAACAAACATGAATAGTTTCTACTACTTGTGTGGTATGGTGCAGAGTCCTGTTAACACAAATAAAGTCTTCTAGCAGCCACCCTCTTGACCTAGGGTACCACTACCTCCTTACGGTACTTGATGTAGGCTTACATGATGAGTCTTTGTAATCGCTATTCAACTCATCCAACTCTTCCTGAATCTTTTGCTCTGTCCTCATATTGACACCCACACACTCTGAAATGCTCACATTGGAGCTTCCGGTGCGAATGCCAAGTAGTACAGTATGCCGTTTCCAAATTTGTGGCTGTGTGAATTGTGCCAGGATGCTCTTTTCATCACAGACAGGGCCCAGCAGACCCGACTATACTTTAATAACAATGTAATAATTGTATTAGTAAATAAAACAATGTAATAATTGTAATAGTAAATATAATTGTATATGTAATTTCAAAATAAAAAATTATACATGCCCTTATATATATATATATATATATATATATATGGGTGGTTCAAAAATAGGTGGACATTATATGGAAAAAGTTTGTGTATCGGTTGTATTATTAGATACAGTGGTGTTCATTATGATATTCCTGTCCTCAGACCTCAAATGGAACCACTATATTGAATCCATAGCAAAATCTACTGCTAAGAAGGTTGGGTCACTATGTCGATCCAGGATGTTTTTTCCACCTGAATCCATCCTGCATATATACAAGTCAACCATCCGTCCGTGCATGGAGTACTGCTGCCATTTATGGTCAGGTGCCCCTGCCGTTCTCCTCAGTGTTCTTGACAAGCTCCAAAGGAGAGTCTGTAATGTAATAGGTACTGATCTGGCGGCTCGACTGCAGCCACTTTCCCATCGTCGAAATGTGGCCTCCCTTTGTCTGTTCTATAAATATTTTCATGGCTTCTGCTCGGACGAGCTTAAGTCACTGATGCCTCTTCAACAGGTGTTTACTCGTGCAACCAGACTGGCAACTGGGTTCCACCCATTCACAGTCAGGTTAGCCAAATGCAGACGACAATTCTACTCCTGCAGCTTCCTCTCTCGCACTTCCCGCCTGTGGAACTCGCTCCCGTATTCTTGCTTTCCTGACGGCTACAACCTCCAGAAATTAAAATGCAAAGTCAATACTCATCTACTAACCACTGGACTCTAGCTCTCTCCCCTCCCCTGTATAACCTTCCCTTTCTCTCCACCTATATATCTGTCATCGCACCTGCTTTCTATTGTTCCTTTCTAACTAGTTTGTACTCCTCACTCTTTTCTAATTAATCTTTTTACATTTATGTAGCTCCCTGCACATCAGTGGCGTTTCCGCCTTGCTCAGGGTGAAATGATTAAAAAAAAAAAAAAAGAAAAAAAAAAAGAGCAGTCAGTGAGTATCTTCATAAAACTTTTGCTGAGAAATGGATTAGCTGAAGAGGTCCCAATGATTGGCCGAAGAGGTCCAATTGATTGGCCATCACGTTTACCTGACTTGAACCTAACAGATTTCTTCTTTTGGGGAGTACTCAAAGTTTACAGTCGCAAACCAAGAAATGATGGTGATTTTAAAATGAAATTACATAAGAGATGCATTTTAAGAAATTAATACAGAAAGAGACTTGTGCAAAAATGTTTGCCGAATTGTAAGGAGCCGACCTCAAAGCTGTGTCAATTGTGATAGACAACATTTTGAGCGCCTGTGTTGATAAAATTTAAGCGCATTTGTATTATTGTACACAATAAATTTAATTGTTAATGTAATAATTGTATTAGTAAATATAATTGAATCAGTCAGTTGAGTGCCATACGTGATACACGCTTGGGCGATCATGTCTCGAAAGAGACACGACTGACTGGGCAGAAAACTATCCAGCAGTAGGTTGCTATTATTTTTTGCGGTAGACTGGTTTCCAGCTAACGCTATAGAACCCAATCTGCCCTGTTATTTAACCCATAACTGGAGGTAGAGATTAATACCTTTCCCAATGATATTTGTGCGTAAGCGAATGCAAGGAATTCAACTGCAATTCGAACTCGGCTCCCTTATTTCTCGTTCCGTTTTAATCTTAAATTAAATGTTGCCATTTACTGTTCACCTACTTTTGGACCACCATGTAAACACACACACACACACACACACACACACACACACACACACACACACACACACACACATATTGTCTACGTTTATCTCTTTAATCTTTATGTCCTCGATTCCATAGTATGTCTATTGTATCATTTACGCTGATCTGAATCAGGTGTGGTTCTGTATATATTTACTATCACGCAACGCAGACAAGAGCGTTGATTGGGTTCAACCTCAAGTGTTGGATATCTCTCATTTATTTGTCTGTTTCTGTGTGCCTTCAAGCATAGGTGTACGCTGTGCCTTTCTTTATATATATATATATATATATATATATATATATATATATATATATATATATATAAATTTCTATATCTTTCTGCACCCGACATTGTCTCTGTTGACAATTCACCTTATTCCCACAAGTTAAGGTAATCGTGTTTTTTACCCTTAGCCCACTGGCATCACATTGACACTAGATGGCAATACACTCTTGTGCAAATTACTTGAAAATAAAATGAATAAGGTCTTCGTAGTATCTTTCCATAATCAAATATACATCGTCTCTAGGTGTTACTCTTCTCTTCCGACCGCAGTTTCCTTTATGTTTTGGAATGATGGATCCGGTTTGTTTCTTTACTTTGATGACAGGACTGACAGCTGAGAGGCTGACACCAACAATATCCGCGATCTTTCTGTAAGACTTGCCAGTGTGTTCGTGCATCGTGACAGTTGTCGTACGCTTCCTTAGTTGTACTATCGCAGACAATGGCCGTATTACAACTAATCGACAGTTCGGAAAACATAACAAAAACACAAAATTTATCAAGAGTTCCGAAGGATAGGAAATTTTAGAGAGACATGATCGCCTATGTTCTGAAACCAAACGGAGGAAAAGGTTTTAGTGAATTAATGGGCAACATGCAAAATTAAAAAAAAAAAAAAACGTTGGCTTAATTATAATTTCTCATAAAAAAATTGTAATGTCATCATTCTGTCGTTTCTCGGAATAATGTGATCGATCATGGCTCTACACAGCTTCCTATCTTTGTAGCTCTGAGCAATATTTGTCATCTTAATATCTTAATGTTTTAATTATATATTTATGCAAATTGAATAAGTAGGGTTACTCGCTGTTTCCTTGTTGTCTATTCAGCACATGACTGCCCTCAACTTCCTATTCTTTGCAACACTAAGCAATCTTTGTCTCTTTCCCTCCCCTTCCACTACACGTTTATGCAAATTTGTTAGGTAAGTATATCCGCTATTTCCCTCTGCTCTTTCAGCACATGGTCAAACATGACTCTCCATAACTCCCTATCTTTTGCAGCATTAAGCAATCTATGCCTCCTTACCACCCCTCCAGTTCATGTTCCACTCTACATTTATGCAAACTTTTTAGGTAAGGTTACTCACTATTGGATGTGCGTTGTGGTACAGTGGATATCGGCTCGGAACGAGAAGCCGAGGAGCCGAGTTCGAATTCCAGTTGAATCCACTGCATTCACTTACGCGCAAATACCCTTGGGAAAGGTATTAATCTGTTTCTTCATTCCAGTTATGGGTTAAGTAGCAGGACAGATTGGGTTCTATAGCCTTGGTCGGCAACCAGTCTACCGCAGAAAGCAATGGCAACCTACTGCGGGATAATCTTCTGCCCAGTCAGTCATGTCTCTTTCGAGATATGATCGGACAAGCGTGTATCACGTATGGCACTTGACTGACTGAATATGACTGAATATAATAGTTGGAAACATAAGTAAAACTTCTACTGGCATAAAGTTGGGGATCGGTTTTCTATTGTTTTGAAGTAATAAACTGATCCTCCACTAATTATACTTAATATAATAATGTAATACAATCTATCTCTTCTCCCTCCAGTGATGAGTTAAATGGCAGGACAGATTGGGTTCTATAGCCTTGGTCGGCAACCAGTCTACCGCAGAAAGCAATGGCAACCTACTGCGGGATAATCTTCTGCCCAGTCAGTCATGTCTCTTTCGAGATATGATCGGACAAGCGTGTATCACGTATGGCACTTGACTGACTGAATATGACTGAATATAATAGTTGGAAACATAAGTAAAACTTCTACTGGCATAAAGTGGGGGATCGGTTTTCTATTGTTTTGAAGTAATAAACTGATCCCCCACTAATTATACTTAATATAATAATGTAATACAATCTATCTCTTCTCCCTCCAGTGATGAGTTAAATGGCAGGACAGATTGGGTTCTAAAGCCTTGGTCGGCAACCAGTCTACCGCAGAAAGCAATGGCAACCTACTGCGGGATAATGCTCTGTATCACGTATGGCACTTGACTGCCTCACTATTTTCCTCTGTTCCTTCAGCACATCACCGAACATGACTCTCCCCAACTTTCTATTCTTTGCAGCACTAGACTATATTTGTTTCCTTACTATCCCCTCCAGTCAAAATTCCCCTATACATTTGCGCATATTTGTTAGGTACGGTTATTCGCTGTTTCTCTATGTACCTTCAGCCAATCATGACTCTCCACAACTTCTTATCTTTTGCAACTCTAAGCAATATTTGCCGCCTTACTACCCCACGCCGTCCATATTCTGCTTACCATTAGCGCAAAGTCATTAGATAAGATACTTGCAGCATAGATTAAGCAGTTATGATTGAAATGAGGGCTGTCAGAAGGATAAGCGAGACAAACCTTCCGCTCATTATTCCATAATAAGAGGCTCTTTGAACTATTTTTTTTTAATCATATCACCCCGAGCAAGGCGGTAACGCCACTGATGTGCAGGGGGCTACGTAATAGTGAAAAAATTGGAAAAGAGAAAGCCGGAAACCACATCCTAAACAGGGAACAAGGGATGAGCCTCTTAACCTGTTCAATAGACGTGGGTGAAGTGTGAACCGGGCGATAGATAGATCTATCTACTCCAATTGAAAAAAAAAAGTGAGAATATTGGAAAAGAGAAAGCCGGAAACCACATCCTAAACAGGGAACAAGGGATAAGCTTCTTAACCTGTTCAATAGACGTGGGTGGAATGTGAACCGGGCGATAGATATATATACTTTCATATGTGTTGTGGGATTCTCCTTTTTGATGAAGATGAACTCGTCCAGAGTATACTTCTACTACTGCTATAAAAGCGAGACTGGAGAATTCCGAGTTTTCTCGCGGTATTTCCATTGACACTGTCAGCTCTCTGTCTTCAGGCGGTGAGCATTAACCCAGTTGTGGCTCCGCCGAGGAATAGAGTCACGACTGGGCAAAATTAGACAGAACTTTTTGACTGGGCTATATGGCCCAGAGGACCCACATTTAAAAAAGCGTTGTGCCGCATTTTTCCCTAGTGGGAGGGCAAATAAATACCAGAACGCCGCGTTTTCACGCAGTAGTTCCTTTGACACTGTCAGCTCTCTGCCTTCGGGCTGTGAGCATTAACCTAGTCGTGGCTCACGACTGGGCAAAATTAGACAGATATTTTTGGTTGAGCTATATGAACCGGAGGACCCACGTTAAAAAGGCCTTGTGCCATATTTTGCTCTAGTGGGAGAGTAAATAAATACAGGATACCGCGTTTTCACAGAGAGTTAACCGGAGAATACGAGAGAGAGAGAGAGAGAGAGAGAGAGAGAGAGAGAGAGAGAGAGAGAGAGAGACATTAACAGTCAATACACAGTTGTTCATAGTAGGTCTGTGTTCCACTAATCTTGAAGATTATTACCCGTCAGCTTCCGAGGAGGACATACCCAATATATTACAGCTTCACCTCCAGAGACTAGTGCTTATACTTTTTCCTAACCCGTATACTTGGACTACTAATCTTCATTCAAGTCTGTATTCTTACGTTAATACAATTATTTTCTATCTCAATTACTAGTCATTGTTCATTTATTTGTGCGGATCCCATTCCCGGAACCCACAACAATATTATAAGCTAATTTAGCTACGTCTGTGTTTATTGCATACGTTAAACTTGTTAGTTTCTTATTATAAATATAATCCCTGTTCGTCTATCCTTAGAAACGGTAACTAAATTTTCCCCTCTTTATTGAATGGCATCTTTCTAGTCGATCTATGTTAGAATAGTTTTATCCCAAAATAATTGTTACAACTAGCGTAGGAAATAAGTATATGAATTTACCAACTACAATGGAATAACGAAAATAAAATTGAAAAGAATTGTAAAAAGATGATTACTATATTTATTGATAACAAATCAAACGAATATATATATATATATATATATATATATATATATATATATACACTACCGGCCATAATTATTAGGCCACTCCAGTCTTTTAAAAAATGATGTATTTCATACTATTTTTGAGTATTTATTGCCAAGTAAATAATTGTAAATGAAAATAGAATGGTTCTTTTGTTAATATTGCACAATAACTTGTGCATCAAATGAATTTATAAATATTTAATAATTACCTATATTGCAGTTTCATCAATGAAAGCATAAAGAAAATTTAGGGTGATTCGGACGAGTTCATTTTTGCTTCCTTGATTTGTAAAATTTTGCAAAGTAATAATAACAAAAGAACCATTCTATTTTCATTTGGCAATAAATATTAAAAATAGTATGAAATACATCATTTCTTTTAAAAAACTGGGGTGGCCTAATAATTATGGCCGTTAGTGTATATATATATATATATATATATATATATATATATATTTAGTGTAACGAGGCAGCAGATAAGTTTCTAAACATATACTGTTAAATACAAGAGACAAGGAATGTCTATTATGTTTAATCATGAGCCGCTCTAAACATCGTATTTTGGCTTTAATTTCAGTTGAAAATATAGACAAAAATTCTCCAACATTTGGATAAACTTTTATTAAGTTGGTTCTAAGCTTTCAGCTCACATAAGCCATCTTCAGAGAGGTTATTTCCTTGAATTTTTCACCTATGGTAGAATTTTCAATGTAACCTCATTAAACGCCAAATGCACACAGCCAAACAGGAATTACAACTAATCAACACTGAAATTGTACGTATTAAAATAATCTTACAGTCTTCTACCACAGTAGAAACATAAACATGACACCGTTAGTTTGTATATACATGTTACCATTATGGTACAGTATATATATATAAAGCAATCGGAGTCTAACCGTACTGATGAGCTGTGATACACCGAAACAGATCTGTCTGCGGATGACTATTTACGCTCTCACACCCTGATTGAGCACTCTGGAATAATGGTAGACTTTGAAAAACAGTAGATACTCTGGGATGTACGCATTGCTCATTCAGTAAAATGAATTAGAGCACTCTGGCTATTGGGCGCGTATAATGATAATATAAACGCTAAAACGTCTGCCTTCTTCTACCGAACGCCCATAGACCAGAGGTAGAATCGCCGACTGACGCCAATTCGGTCGGGTTTCAATCCTGGGTTAAAAAGCAATCGGAGTCTAACCGTACTGATGAGCTGTGATACAGCGAAACAGATCTGTCTGCGGATATATATATATATAGTACCATAATGGTAACATGTACATACAAACTAACAGTGTCAACATTGGAAGCTCATTAATCTTATTTGTGTTATTCTTGCATATTTAAAACAAAGTGTTGAAATCAACCGACAAATTGGAGATTTACACAAAGTAAGTCGACGTGGTAATATCTTTGTGAAAGGTATGAAGTCATCACTTCTTCCTCCCAGCTATGGGGAAATAATAGGGCAGACAGGGTCATATAAACTTGGGTCTAGGAGAAGGACACCTCTGAATACAAAACTTGATATCCGAGTAGGATGTTTTTCCAACCGGAATCCATCCTCCATATATACAAATCAACCATTCGTCCGTGCATGGAGTATTACTGTCATATATGGTCAGGTGCCCCCGCTGTTCACGTCGGTGTTCTTGACAGGC
The DNA here is from genome assembly GCA_037127315.1 of Ascarosepion bandense. Lineage (NCBI taxonomy): Eukaryota > Metazoa > Mollusca > Cephalopoda > Sepiida > Sepiidae > Ascarosepion > Ascarosepion bandense. The sequence continues at coordinate 2,555,501 of JBBBDQ010000830.1, forward strand.
TCCAAAGGAGAATCATTAATGTGATAGATACCGATTTGGCGGTTCGACTCCAGCCTTTTTCCCACAGACGGGATGTTGCTTCTCTTTGTCTGTTCTATAAATACTTTCACGGCTTCTTCTCCAACGAACTTAAGTCACTGGTGGCTCTGCAATAGGTGTTTACTCGTGCAACCAGACTGGCAACTGGGTCTCACCCATTCACAGTTAGATCAGCCAAATGCAGACGACAATTCTACTCCTGCAGCTTCTTTTCTCGCACTTCCCGCCTGTGGAACTTGCTTTCCATATTCTTGCTTTCCTAACGGCTACAACTTCCAAGAATTTAAATGAAATGTCAATACTCATCTCTTAACCACTCGACTCTAATTCTTTCTTCAACGCCCTGTATATCCTTTACTTTCTCTTCACCTTTGCGACTGTCATCACACCTGTATTCCCTCCCTTCTCTTGTTCCTTTCTAACTGGTTCGTCTTTCTCTTCACTCTCTTCCTATCTAATCTTTTTACTCTTATATAGCCCCCTAATCTTTTTTCACTCTTATGTAGCCTCCTTATCTTTTTACTCTTATGTAGCCCCCTGCACATCAGTGGCGTTACTGCCCTGCTTGGGGGAATATGATTAAAAAAAAAAAAGGGATCGAGGCTGAGCCACACCATCGTCTGTAGTCGTGAGTTTTTTAAACGTTTCACCCCAGTAAAATAGCTTGGGTTATTGAGTGTGAAAGAACAAGAAAAACTGAAATCAAGGAGCAAGGCTAATAGAAATGTAATCAAGAAGACACTAGATAACGAGCCACATTGGATTTAGATTTTTGAAGATCAGATTTGCTATGAAATCATGAAGGGAGAATTACGAGAACTTACGGTTACAAGATGAGACCGTGTAGCCAATCTAGTACTGCGCTTAAACCAATAAAGTCTAGATTAAATTAATAAAGTCTCGATATCTGTCATGATGAAACGCACCTATTTCTCAGATAATGGACTCTCTCGCCTATATTAATAAGAGTTAACAGGAAGTTAACCCGAGAAATTTATTTTTTGTCCCGTTTTATCTCGTCTGGGTCAAGATAATATTCTCTCCATCCATTTTATTTTCTCCTCTCCATTGTAGAAAGAGTGCCTCTTGATTTTGTCCTATGGGCAGAATACAACGGCCTCTTTGTTTTGTGGGTTGGTTGGGTCCAACTAACATCATGATTTCTGTTTGTATCTTTTGTTTAAAAAGTTTTTTGTTTTGGGAATTTATGTCACGCTCCTCTCCACATATCATTTCATGATATATTTTTAAATATATTTTTGTATCTATTATTCACAATAAACTTTTTATACTCTTTTCTGTTTTTTTTTTTTTTTTTTAGGTCCCTGGTATGTTTGAGGTGCTTTCGTGTATGAAGGATTGAATGATGATGGACATGTTCTTGTGGTGGATGAGAAAATTGTAAAGTATGTTTGGGTCATGAGTCAGATTAGCTAGGTATAGAATAGGTCCTGAAGACCAACCTGAGTTCCCCTCCACAATCGGCCTTGTGCCACAATTGTATTTTTCATACAATAAATATTGAGAAGTTCTTGGGAAGTTCATAGGAGTTCTTAGAAGTTCTAGAGAGTTCTTTAGAGTTCTAGTGGAGTTCAGTAGAACTATTAGTTATTTCCAGTTTGGACATTGTTGGACTAAGTCAGTTGATATTAGTTGGCAGTTAGCCGAATACTAAGGAGTCAACTTACAGTGGAAGATTACCAAGTTCCTAATATTTTGGGTACGTTAAGTTGATTAGCAACCGACATAGCACGATTATAACCTTTAGTGCAAAAACTACTCCACAACGATATCATAGCGAAGAGTTCATCCGAACAATTTAGGTTGAAAGTATATATAGAAAAGACCGGTGGGAACGTGACTGGAGCCGAGATATCAGGTCAGGACCAATAATAATGCTGATTTTTATTTAGATTTTATAAGAATGTAGACATATACAGCAGACATACCAGACTATTTGTGGCGGCAATATTCAAAGCATGGATGAATGGGAAGATTCTTAATATCTAAGAAAGATTGAGGAGATAAAGATTGTCTCACACAACACAGTAAACCAACTTTCTTAACAGCAAAGCTAGCAATTTATTGAGTAATTGTGTGTTTGTGCCGTCAAAAATGACAGCATTTTATTAATATCGATATGCAGTCAAAAATGACGTTAACATACACAGTAACGGCCTTAATATAAGGAACGGAAACAACAAAAACATAAATATGTGTATTACTTAAAAAGTAATGCATGATTAGCCATGAAATTTTTACCGAATTAAGATTAGGGTATAATGCATAAATATTATACAAAGTTGCAAAAATTTACATAGTTTTTTTTTTAAATGAAGATTAAATGGAACAAAGGAAATAAACTACTAGACAAAAGTTAAGGAACGATCTTGTTAATACTTGATTGTGAACAAAATATCAACAAAATTTAATATTTGGTAAACATCCCCTTATTTTCAATGACTTCTCTGCATAGTCGACCACATGATCTAATTAATTTATTGCAAAAATCAACAGTAATTCCCTCTCATTCGTCTTTCAATAACTTCCATAGGTGATTCTGGTTTTTCGGGTTCTTTCTTCTGAGCCCTTTCTCCAATTATCTTCCAAGTTTTTTAAAGGACCTCCAATCCGTAGTGGACTGGGGTAAGAAATGGCTCGTAAATTTTAATGCTTCTAAAACGAAGCTACTATCAATTAACCATAGACAACCGCACCTACCTCCCATTAGCATGGACCAGACTTGCCTCCCAGAGAGTAAAACACTACGCCTCCTTGGTCTCACACTTTCAGTGGACCTCAAGTGGAATGACTATATCGAATCCATTGCTAAATCCGTTGCTATGAAAGTCGGTTCTCTGTGCAGGGCTCGGAGGTTTTTTCCGTCTGAATCTATCCTGCACATTTATAAATCTACCATCCGCCCGTGCATTGAATACTGTTGCCATATCTGGTCGGTTGCCCCTGCTATTCTCCTTGGGCTTCTCGACAAGGTACAGCGGAGGGTCTGTAATGTGATCGATACTGCAGTCTCTCTCTCTCACCGGCGCGACGTGGCTTCCCTGTGTCTCTTCTATAAATACTTTCATGGCTTCTGCTCCGATGAACTTAGATCACTGGTGCCCCCTAGGTTCGAATTTGCACGAGATACCAGATTAGCAACTAGATCCCACTCTTTTACAGTGAAACCGATAAAATGCAACCGCAACCTCTACTCCAACAGTTTCTTTTCTCGTACTTCCCGACTGTGGAATTCCCTTCCACATGACTGCTTCCCCGACAACTACAATCTCCAGGAGTTTAAATGTAAGGTCAATAGACACCTCCTAACACACTAACTCGCTTCCATTCTTTCAAACACTCTTCCCATTCTCCAAACTATCTATCACCCCCCTTCTGACATTTCCTATATCTAACCACTATTTCTATTTACCTTCCCCTATGCCTTGCTTGGGGTGAAACGATTAAAAAAAAAGTCTTGACTCTGGGCTGGCCACTTCATTATGTCGATTCCTTCTTCTTCAAATAAAGCCATAATCTTCTGAGCCTTGTAGCAAGATGCATTGTCCTGCATGAAAATAGGAGATTCATAAAGATTATGGTCTAATCTTGGTACCACATGCTGCTGAAGAAGCCTTTTGTAAATCTCAGCATTGATATTGCCATGTACGTGGTTGATAGGGCCAACTCCTGCAGATGAAATCATTCCCCACACCATTACACTGCCGTCACCAAACTTTTCTTGACGTATTAAGAAGACAGTCTTTTACCTATTCTACGGCGTACGTAAGTTTTGCCCTCAGAACCAAATATAGTAAACTTGGACTCGCCACTGAAATGAACTGTATTCCATTGTGCGTCAGTCCAAACAACATGTTCTCTCGCATACTCCAGGCGTACCGTTTGGTTTCGCTTTGAAATGAGAGGCTTCGAAGCTGAAATACGGGCATGCAATTCTGCATTTTTAAACCTGCAAGCAACCGTTTTCCTTCAGATCTTATTGTCTGTCTCTTTACTAAATTGACGGGCAATTGATGTAACAGTTTCAAAACAGTTTTGTAGATATTCTAACAATTCTTCGATCTTCTCTTTGCGATTTATTTGGAGGTCTGCCGGTTGTTGGTTTCGCGTCTAACGTTTTATCAGTTTCATACCTGCTAATTACACTTTTAGACCTATGAACAATATCAGAAATTCTTGAAATTGACTTTTTTCTTGATAGTTAGCGATAATGATGTATTTTTTTCTTTAAAAGAGCGTTTTGCGTGTAGAATTTGCCATATTGCTTAAAAATAAAGTCTTAATGCTAAATTAAATTTTATTCATGATATTGTTTATAATATCAAATAAATCATTCTCAAAGTTGAGGAGTTTGTCAATGAAAGGTGCAGTATTTAGATTTTTAAATCCATATGTATCTTTGCGTTGGAAACACTATGGCATTTAATGATAAAAATGCGCCCTTCATCTCATACATATATATATACAACGGTATTTATTATAATAGAGAGGATAAGCTTTTTCATGTCAGCCGAGAATTTTAACCGGAGAAGACAAAGCGAGTCACACTCTTGGAGGTTAATAACAACTATGCAGGAAGCATGAAGGTGATTGATAGAGAGAATAGTTTTGGAGGCGTTAAAAAGTAGCAAGCCATTTCTTGCCTCATTTAACAACAAACTGTAGATTGCTTTTGAGATCAGCTGCTAATATGGCCTTATCGAACTTAATCAGAATTACTATCGCGGCAGGAATAAATGGGTATGTTCTCAGCATAGATATTCAGCTCATAATTGATGTTACCGGGAGGGCCATTGATGAAAACTAAAAACAAAGTGAGTCGAATTATAGAGCGTTTGTGCATATCCTGCATTAGTACAAAGAAGATCTAGAGGAGTGGCCGTTCAGGATGTCTTTAGTTTCTTTTTTTTAATACGAATAAACTGAAAATCTTCTCAAAAAGATAAAGGAGAGTTTCGAAGCAACAGAAATTTGTATCTACAGAAGGATGCTGAGAATACTATTGACCGAACACATGAGCAACGACAATGTTTTGCAAACGAAAAGGAAACGTATACTTAACATCAGGAAGTGACAGAAAAAATGTTTTTATGACATGCAATAAGGAAAGAGAGCTTTGAGAATCTTATACTCACGGGATGGACAGGGGGGAAATAGGGAGAGGGGAAAGCAACTCGAGACACACGTGATTGGCTTCAGCAAATCGAATGTGAAGCAACGTTTGGGAGAGATCAGTCAGTCAGTTAAGTGTCATACATGATACACGCTTGAGTGATCATGTCTTGAAATTGACATGACTGACTAGTCAGAAGTTTTTTTTTTCCTGCAGTAGGTTGTCATTACTTTCTTCGATAGACTGGTTGACAACCAACGTTACAGAACCTGGAGGGAGAAACGGAGGATTAATTCTTCCCCACCGGTATTTGCGCGTAAGTAAAGACAAGGAATTCAACTGGAATTCGATCTTCGGTCGCCGATTTTTCGTTCCGAATCGATATCTACTGTACCACAGGACACATCGGTAGATGTGTGTTGGGTCTTGAAGATAACAAGGGGATCAGTTTTAAGAGCGTCAGTGGATAACAGTAAGTGGAAGTCCATGATCGCCTCCGTACTGAAGAGACATGGCATATAAATAAAAAAAAGAGCTAATGAGTTAAAAAATTCGTCCCGAAATAGCATAACCTTTAAACTTATTCTTGTGGGATCTCCCCTTTGTTTATGATAATGGACTCGACTGAGTATACATATACTCCTGCTATAGAGAGAACAACAGTTGCTGCCATAGAGTTAAAGTAGAGAGACTATTCATAGAGATCCGTGCCAGTCATCGGAGAGTACCGGAACTGATACGTAAGTTACCGAGAGATACCGAAGTTACCCAGAGACTACCGCATCAGAAGTCAGACTAGCTCTGAGCTCCACTCATCTAGAATAATATACACGGATATACTATTTCCAGCGACTTCACTTCAAGATTTGTATATATTTATTTCTTACTAATAGTATTGTTGGATTTAATAACCTGCGTTCAAGTTTGTATATTACGTTCAATATAACCTACTTTTCTATCTCCATATCTGTTTTTGTTGTTCATTATTTTGTGCGGTTCCTCACCCGGAATCCACAACACTTATAACGAAGAACAGTATGGCAAACCCTTTCAAGAGTCGAAAGAAAGAGCCTAAGCTTCACTATTCTCATTTAAAGTTTGACAGACTTATTTAGAAATAATAAATAGTATATAAGCATTTTGCCTAGAGAAGCAAAAGCCAAATTGCTTGTCCGAAAGGAGGCCCTGCGATCTGAGATGCTTAGTCAATTCAGATTTGGTAAAGAATTTTAGTAGTTTGTCAAAACAGAGGTCGGAGGTTAGCATCGCCGACATTTTCTTTTTTTACCCAAATGTTGTTGGGCAATGAGCACATGTTTCTGGCTTATTTTTTAACGCTCATTCTGAAAATCAAGCCCGTTTTTAACGCCAAGAATTTCTTTGAGTGAACAAAAATGAAAAACTTTGCACCTAGGTTCTTCTACGCTAAAACTTTCTATATTTGTTTCTTTGAGAAATTGAGACGCAGATGTTTGATTAAGTTTTGTCTTAGGTTTTTAATAAGGATTAATATATGACTTATTCTTATACAACACTTTGATCTGTATTATCTACCCGGAACCCTCAATCAAATTCTTATAAAATAGGAAGATTATCAATTCAATGCCCAAATCAGAAGACACAAAGTATTTTAGACCAGAAAAATGAGATTTTTTCTTAAGGACTATTGCAGGGATTCTATCCGGCCTACATGCTTTGTGGTGACCCCACTGAAAGAAATCCAATTTTTCCATCCCCTGATTTTAGAAAGTCTTCGGGATACTAAGAAAGAAAAAAATCATATTATAAATAGGGTTTCACAAATTTAGCATTTACTCTTTTCTGAATTTTATCACCGACCTAGGAAGGGAGATTTGTTGAGATTTATTGCTTTTCTACATGTTGTGGTGCATTGGATATCGGCTCGGAACGAGAAATCGGGGAGCCGATTTTGAATTCCAGCTGAATTCATTGCATTCACTTACGCGCAAATACCCTCGGGAAAGGTATGAATCCATCTATTTCTTCCAGTTATGGGTTAAATAACAGAACAGATTGGGTTCTATAGCCTTGGTCGGCAACCAGTCTACCACAGAAAGCAATGACAACCTACTGCGGGATAATCTTCTGCCCAGTCAGTCATGTTTCTTTTAAGACATGATCCCCCAAGCGTGTTTCACGTATGGCACTTAACTGACTGACTACATGTAAATCAGCAATGATAACCTTATCCAGTTGTTTACTGATGAAAATTTCTTTATTTTTACCCACCTTTTCTTTTATTAGGATATTTTTTACGATTTATTTTTTAATGATTGATTTTTTTTTTCACTTGTATTCGGTCAATAATTTCCCCCCTTCTGTTTTTCGTCCGAAAGGCTCAGTGCGTCGAAGAGGCGACGTCAGTGAAAACTTTGACATCGTGGCTGCAGAAAACACTACACAACATAAATTTACCTTCTTTTTTTTTTATTTATTTATTTCGTTAACAATCGGCTCATCAAGAATATCTGTTGTTTACATCGATACACACTGTACGAATGTTTTTCTGGGTACAAGACTGACCAAATGAAGATAGGGATCTTTTTGAAGTGTTTGGTTTTTGAAAAGAAATTTTCACAGGTTAGTCCAACAGGACTTTAGGTCTCTCAGCCTTGCATTAAGTGGTAATATTTTATTTAGGGAATTTGTTTTGAAGTTGAGTGGGTGGGGGGATAAGCTATAAATGTTTCGCATTAAAAAATAAACTGATTTAGTAAAAGAAGTTATATGAAAGAAAGAGAAGAAAGAAAAAGGAAAAAGATAAGAATGAAAAACAAAAGAAAAACAAAAAGAAAGGGTAGTAAGAAAATGAAGGAAAAATTGAGAAGAAAATGAATGAAGAAAAAAGAAATTGAAGGGAAAAATGAGAAGAAAATAAATGAAGAAAAAAAGGAAATTGAAGGAAAAATTGAGAAGAAAATAAATAAAGAAAAAAAGGAAATTGAAGGAAATATTGAGAAGAAAATAAATGAAAAAAAAAGGAAATTGAAGTTAAAATTGAGAAGAAAATAAATGAAGAAAAAAAGGAAATTGAAGGAAAAAATGAGAAGAAAATAAATGAAGAAAACAAGAAATTGAAGGAAAAATTGAGAAGAAAATAAATGAATGAAAAAAGGAAATTGAAGGAAAAATAGCGAAGAAAATACATGAAGAAAAAAAGAAATTGAGAAGAAAATAAATGAAGAAAGAAAATAAAATAAAGGAAAAATGAGAAAAAATAAATGAAGAAAAAGAAAATGAAAGAAAAAATGAGAAGAAAAAACTTGAAGAAAAGAAAATGAAGGAAAAATGAGAAGGAAGTAAATGAAGAAAGAAGAGAAAATGAAGGAAAAAATGAGAAGAAAATAAATGAAAAAAGAAAAAATGAAGAAAAAAATAAGCAGAAAATCAATGAAGAAAGCAAATAAAATAAAGGAAAAATGAGAAGAAAATTAATGAAGAAGAAAAAGAAAATGAAGGAAAAATGAGAAGAAATGACTTGAAGAAAAGAAAATGAAGGAAAAATGAGAAGAAAATGAAGAAAGAAAAGAAAATGAAGGAAAACATGAGAGGAAAATAAACGAAAAAAGAAAAAAATGAAGGAAAAAAATGAGAAATAAGTAAATGAAAAAAGAACAAAATGAAGTAGAGTTACGAACAAATTAAGAAAGAAAGAAAAGTTAGTAGAAAGAAGAAATACATGAAAAAAAATGAAATGAAAAAAAATGAAATGAAAAAAAAGAAAGTAAAAAGAATTGAAAATGAAAAAAAAGAAAGTAAAAAGAATTGAAAATGAAAAAAAAGAAAGTAAAAAGAATTGAAAATGAAAAAAAGAAAGTAAAAAGAATTGAAAATGAAAAAAAAGAAAGTAAAAAGAATTGAAAATGAAAGAAAAAGAAAGTAAAAAGAATTGAAAATAAAAAGAAATTAGAAAGAATTGAAAATAAAAAAGAAATTAAAAAGAATTGAAAATGAAAGAAAAAGAAAGTAAAAAGAATTGAAAATGAAAAAAAAGAAAGTAAAAAGAATTGAAAATGAAAAAAGAAAGTAAAAAAAATTGAAAATAAAAAAGAAAGTAAAAAGAATTGAAAATGAAAGAAAAAGAAAGTAAAAAGAATTGAAAATGAAAAAAAAGAAAGTAAAAAGAATTGAAAATAAAAAAGAAAGTAAAAAAAATTGAAAATAAAAAGAAAGTAAAAAGAATTGAAAATGAAAGAAAAAGAAAGTAAAAAGAATTGAAAATGAAAAAAAAGAAAGTAAAAAGAATTGAAAATGAAAGAAAAAGAAAGTAAAAAGAATTGAAAATAAAAAGAAATTAGAAAGAATTGAAAATAAAAAAGAAATTAAAAAGAAATGAAAATAAAAAAGAAATTTAAAAAAATTGAAAATAAAAAAAGAAAGTAAAAAGAATTGAAAATAAAAAAGAAAGTAAAAGAATTGAAAATGAAAAAAAAGAAAGTAAAAAGAATTGAAAATGAAAAAAAAGAAAGTAAAAAGAATTAAAAATGAAAAAAAAAGAAAGTAAAAAGAATTGAAAATGAAAAAAAAGAAAGTAAAAAGAATTGAAAATGAAAGAAAAAAAGTAAAAAGGATAGAAAATGAAAAAAGAAGGCAAAAAGAATTGAAAATAAAAAAGAAAGTAAAAAGAATTGAAAATGAAAAAAAAGAAAGTAAAAAGATGGAAAATGAAAAAAAAAGTAAAAAGAATTGAAAATAAAAAAGAAAGTAAAAAGAATTGAAAATGAAAAAAAGAAAGAAATTAAAAAGAACTGAATATGAAAAAAAAAGAAAGTAAAAAGAATTGAAAATGAAAAAGAAAGTAAAAAGAATTGAAAATGAAAAAAAGAAATTAAAAAGAATTGAATATGAAAAAAACAAAGTAAAAAGAATTGAAAATAAAAAAGAAAGTAAAAAGAATTGAAAATGAAAAAAAGAAAGAAATTAAAAAGAACTGAATATGAAAAAAAAAGAAAGTAAAAAGAATTGAAAATGAAAAAGAAAGTAAAAAGAATTGAAAATGAAAAAAGAAAGTAAAAAGAATTGAAAATGAAAAAAAAAAGAAAGTAAAAAGGATAGAAAATGAAAAAAAGAAGGCAAAAAGAATTGAAAATAAAAAAAGAAAGTAAAAAGAATTGAAAATGAAAAAAAAAGAAAGTAAAAAGATGGAAAATGAAAAAAAAAGTAAAAAGAATTGAAAATGAAAAAGAAAGTAAAAAGAATTGAAAATGAAAAAAAGAAAGAAAGTATAAAGAATTGAAAACGAAAAAGAAAAGAAAGTAAAAAGAATTGAAAATGAAAAAAAAGAAAGTAAAAAGAATTGAAAATGAAAAAGAAAGTAAAAAGAATTGAAAATGAAAAAAAGAAAGAAAGTAAAAAGAATTGAAAATGAAAAAGAAAAGAAAGTAAAAAGAATTGAAAATGAAAAAAAAGAAAGTAAAAAGAATTGAAAATGAAAAAGAAAGTAAAAAGAATGGAAAATGAAAAAAAAGAAAGTAAAAAGAATTGAAAATGAAAAAAAAAGAAAATGAGTATAGATTGGAGTAAATTATGAAAGAAAGAAAGAAAGAAAGAAAGAAAGAAAGAACAAAGTTAACAATAGAAGTAATTAAGCGAAATGCACAAAAATGTGAAAAAAACTTAAAAGAGACAAGAAGAAAATGAAAGAAAGCAAAAAGTAAAATGGAATGAAAATTGAAGAAAAAAAAAGAAAAAAAAACTGAAAGGAAGAGATTAAAAACAAAAAGAAAAGAAAAAGGAAAAAAAGATAAAGAGAAAAGAAAAAAGTGAAAAATAGATTAAGTAATAAATGAAACATACAGAAAGAAAAATGAAGCAACAAAGAAAGAAAAAGCACAAGAATTACAAAAAGTACAATAGATAAGGCCGACACTTGAGTTTGAACACGGATGTCCAAAGAACAAACATAGTCAGCAACGTTTTAATGTAATTAGAGGAATCGTGCTTGTAGGATAACGTTACGTTGTAAAAATTATATATTCCCTTTCGCATGCTTGCTTTCCCGAGGCTATAACCTCCAGGAGTTTAAATGTAAGGTCAATAGACACCTCCAAACACAGTAACCATCCCATTCTCTCCATCTCTCCCCCTATGTACATCCTAACTCGCCCTGTGTAACCCCCTGCGCTATAGTGGCAGCGGAATGCCTTGCTTGGGGTGACATGATTAAAATATATATATATATATATATATATATATATATATATATATATATATATATATATATTGTCACCCGCAGACAGATCTGTTTCGCTGTATCACAGCTCATCAGTACGGTTAGACTCCGATAGCTTTTTAACCCAAGATTGAAATCCGACCGAATTGGCGTCAATCGGCGATTCTACCACTGGGCTATGGGCGTTCGGTGGAAGAAAGCAAACCTTTTAGCGCGTATATTATCATCATACGCGCCCAATAGCCAGATACACACTACCGGCCATAATTATGAGGCCACCCAGTGTTTTAAAAAAATGATATATTTCATACTATTTTTTAGTATTTATTGCCAAGTAAATGAAAATAGAACGGTTCTTTTTATTAATACTGCACAATAACATGTGCATCAAATAAATTAATAAATATTTAATAATTACCTATATTGTAGTTTCATCAATGAAAGAATATAAGAAAATTAAGCGTGATTCGGACGAGTTCATTTTTGCTTCCTTGCCTTTAAAAATTTTGCAAACAAAAGAACCATTCTATTTTTATTTGGCAATAAATAGTAAAAATAGTATAAATTACATCATTTCTTTAAAAAAAAAACTGGGGTTTCCAAATAATTATGGCCGGTAGTGTGTGCATATATATATATATATATATATATATATATATATATATATATATATATATATGTATGTATAGATGTCCAGTCCGTAAATGGCGAGGATAATCCAACAAGATCAACTTAATATAAAATATTAAGTGTTATATTTATATAGAGAGCTCAGTGGATGTTATCCGCTCCTAATAAATTTGCGAGTGTGTGAACACAATAATTATATGTGGATATAAATAGATAAATGTATAAAGAACACATCAATATGTGCGTTCGCATGCATGTGAGTATATATACGTGTGAATGTGAGGATGTATGTAAGTATGAAAATATGTGCGTAATTTTTGGAGTATGTGGGAGAATTGTTAGTATACTTACATATATATAACACTATACGCGTGGAAATCCCGTCTTTATAAACTATATATGTAAACTACGAACACAAGATTCGTATGTAGGCATAAATAAGTGTAGGTCTGTCAGTATGTCACATTTTTATGTATATGTGGGATGTGTACGCATGTGTGTATATGGATATAAGTTAGTGTACATGGGTGGGTTAATTTGTGGGGTTACACATACACACGTATCCATGGAATTAGAAGTAGGCTGTTAATGACTTAGTGGTCAACATCTTCGCGACTGGCCTGAATACCCCCAGCTGATATGACGCCAATGCCTCCATCCTGACTCTCTTTTCCTTTTTCTTTTTCTTATTTTTTTTTTTTTTTTTTTATCTTTCTCTTCAGTTAAAGGAAATGCTTATTCCGGCAAAATTTTTGCACCAAATGGAAGGAATATTGTGTGGTCTGATGAAATGAGCTAATTTAGCTCATTGAAGAAATGAATTATAATTTATAACCAATTTAAATGACGTGTTGAGTTTTCTTTTATATATATATATATATATATATATATATATATTGGTTTTTCTTTAATCCGAAGTGGAAGAGTAGGGAGGTAAATTCCAAGAACCTGATCCTAATCAATATTAAAAAATTTTAAACATTAAAAAGTGATGCAGGCAGAGAACTCAATGTATTAAGAATACAGAGCCAATATAAATTAGAGAAAATTTTCAAAATTCAAAGATGTCGAAATGTACATCCGACACCTTTGAATTTTGAAATTTTTCTCTAATTTATATATATATATATATATATATATATATATATATATATATATGGGTATATAACAAACATTCGGGCTAAAAAATAAAAGGTCTGACAGTATACTTAGAAGGCGATATTTCTAGTATGTTTGACTTTTGTTTTTTAAAAAAAGGAGAAAAGTAAAAAAGAAAAAGAAAAAATGAAGAATAAAGAAAAAATGAAAAGAAAAGAAGAAAAAAAGGAAGAAGAATAATGAAAATGACGAAAGAATCAAAATTGGACAGATAATAAAATAACAAAAAAAAAAGACAAAGAAAAAAAGTGATCCTAAAAATAAAATTAAAAGAAAAATGAAAAAAAGTGAAAAAAAAAAAAAAAACTCCCCTCAGAAAAGAAAAAAAAAGAATTAAAACAAAAGGGAATTATTTTTTGAAAATATCAAGAAAAAAAAAAAATCAAAGAAATGAAAATTTAAGAGAAATACATTCCAACAACGTTACAGAAAGACATTTTATATCATCATGTCTACTCCAATAATCTTTCGTTATCAAACTGGTCAATAATTTTAACGGTGCTCCATCATAATTAATTTGCTCAGATTGACTCCAACTTCTAAACACTTTTATTCCTCCTATCACGCTCATCGGGAGAGAGAGAGAGAGAGAGAGACAGAGAGCCAGAGAGACAGAGAGAGAGAGAGAGAGAGACAGAGAGAGACAGACAGAGAGAGAGAGAGAGAGAGAGAGAGACAGAGAGAGAGAGAGAGAGACAATCGCGAGGTAGCGTCGGCTCAGTTCATTTTCTTTTCTACTAGTTATCAAACTTTACTACCAGTTATCAAAGCTCTTGCCGCGTGTTTGCTCTTTAACAGTGGCTTATCATTTTATTTGTTTTGCAATAATTATCTCGTCGATGAGTAATATATATATATATATATATATATATATATATATATATATATATATATATATTATTTTAATTCAGATACTTCAATCCAAGGGAAAAAAGCAGGAAGGTAAATTCCAAAAAACCCGATCCTAATTAATATTAAAAATTTTATTTTAATATTAAAAAATGATACAGGAAGAGAGCTCCATGTAATAAAATATTACAGAGCAAATATATATTAAAAAAGGATTAATTAAAGGATTTTTCTGTTGCTGAGGTGATGTGTTGTCCCCCGTGGGGATCTTCATATCTTAATGGCCATTGAACATCTTTGAATTAATCCTTTTTTAATATATATATATATATATATATATATATATATATATATATATCCTTTCTATTATAATCATGGGCATTGAGCTTTTATTTGTGTGCGGATATATATATATATATATATATATATATATATATATATATATATAATCCTCTTAAACATTTCGCTGTCATTTTGTCATTTTTAGCGGCTGGAGTAAAACTTGTATAATTATAAACCTTAACGGTAGAACAAAATTATATGAAACTATGAAAGCATTTCTGTGAAAACAATAGCAATGCTCGCTAAAAGCCTAGTATAATGAATCTGATGGCCTGCAAGGTTTTGTAGCCGGAGCATTATAACCTTTAAACCTAGGGCTTACCGAGTCTACTTCATAATGATACCTGACAGACTTGCTGGTTTTCCGTCGAATCCGCCAAATGTAGCCTTTGCCATACCTCGGATACCATTCATGTTTTATTGTCTTTTAGCACGAAATAAAAAGGTCGTTGCCTCTGAATGAGTATGATCGAGTGTTATCGAAAATAATTCTGGATATTTAACCGTTTAGCTATGTGTTGATTTTTCCTTTATATATATATATATATATATATATATATATATATATATATATATATATGATATTTCTTTAGAAATATCCATTGAGCTCTCTATTTTTATCTGTTTAATAATTTATATTTATTAGATCAATTTTTTGGATTATCCTCTCCATTTTTACGGATTTGTCGGATTACTTCTTATATAAAACTCGATAAGTAAAGCCACAAATTTATTCGCCTGAAGAGAGTCAATTTTAGACTCGAAACACGTGCAGCGTCACAAATACCATTATGGACACTTAATGCATCATAACATGTTTAATAACAAAAACAATAAATATACACTTTAAAGAAAACGTTCACGGCTTCTCACACTTTTATTATATATATATATATATATATATATATATATATATATATATATATATATATATATATACAAGTATGGGTGGAATAATATTCAATTTGAAATAACAACATCACTTGAAAAGACACAAAAAGTGTCGAAACAAAATAGCTACTTTTGTAGTGATATTATAACATATCAATGTTATAATTTATTAATAAATATATATATATATATATATATATATATATATATATATATGAAAGAAAAGAATATTAATAAAAAGTTTTGAATTTAAAAATGTACTTTTTTTGAACAGTATTTATTTTTATTATTGTATTTTATATTTCAGACCGACCTCGGTCCTTCATCAGAAACGAGTGCTTTTTAAATTTGAATTAGAATCGTATTTCACGATAACGTCCGAATACTTTTTTTGTTTACATCACGTGGTGTGTTTGTTTACAACATGCGACACGTCCGTAGAGAAAGTCTGTTTGTTTTACATAAAAATTTCTTAGAATATCTGAAAAAAATTTTTTAGCTATTGAAATATTTGTAAAGATTCAACACACCTAAGTCCCTATTTAACCCTAGCTTGTGTGTATTTAATTTTAAAATCCAGTATTTTTCTTTCTTTCTGCGTGTGTATGTAGAACTAAAATTGGAGCCTATGAGTAAACATTTGCAATTTTCTAAAGTATGATCAGGTTGATTAAAATGGGCTGCAATTGGGGAGTATATATATATATATATATATATATATATATATATATATATATATATATATATAGTATCGAGTTATGATAATGCTTAAGGCCAAAATTGTTGTTTTTTAGTGCTTTACTGATAAAAACAGGTGTTTTGCCGTATAGTGCTCGATATCTAAACAGAGATAGAGTGTTAATAAGATTAACTTGGAAAACTTTGTCTTTTAACTGAGCAGAGTCATGCCGTCTTCAAAGTTTCGTGAAGACACCGTTTTGATGTTTTCACTCGTCAGATTGGAAATTTAACCCTGACTAGTGAAGTCAACATAACGGTGCATTCACGAAACATCGAAGTCAGCATGACTCTGCTCAGTGAAGGGACAAACTTCTCCGTACTAATCATATATATATATATATATATATATAATGTATAGAAAAATTACTACAAACGTTATTGTATTGGATACTAGGACTTTTAAACGTTTACGCATTTGGGAATGATAAATAAGGAAATGTGTGTGCATATACACTAACGACAATAATTGGTAGGCCACTCTATACTATTTTTAGTGGATAATTCTAAATGAAAAAGGAATGGTTCTTTTATTATTACGACTTTCCAAAATTTTATACAGCAAGGAAGCAACGATAAACTCGTCCGAATTACCCTAAATTTTCTTCAATCTTTCATTGATGAAACAGCAATATAGATAATTATTAAATATTTATAAATTCATTTGATGCACATGTTATTGTGCAGTGTTTGATGCACATGTTTTTGTGCAATATTAACAAAAGAACCATTCTATTTTCATTTACAATTATTTACTTGGTAACAAATACAAAAAAATAGTATGAAATACATCATTTGTATAAAACACTGATGTGGCCTAATAATTATGGCCAGTAGTGTATGTTTGCGTGTCTCTTTGTATATGTGGTGTTTGTGTACATGTGTGCTCGTGTGTGTGTGTGTGTGTGTTTCTGCGTGTGCGTGCGGGTGGATGAGTGTGCATTGCGAGAAAAGAAACTATTGAAATAGAAGTGTGGGTTACATTTAATTATGTCAATAGTAAAAAGGTGGAGCCTTAATGCCAATATCGTGGCACATTTAAATTCTAATGGTCGGAGCAACAGGAAAAAGCTAGTCAGAACAGTTGTCATTAAATATTTGCTTAAATTACAGAAGGAAGCTACTTCATGTCTGTAAGAAAGCGACTGTTTTTATAATAACTTTCAGTATCTGGTGCTTTTTCTTGCATTAAATACGGGATAGTATTTTTGTAATATTTACCAAAATTTATCTTATGTTAATAGTTGTATTTTGTTTGTTTTTACTCTAATCTAAACTTATTTATAAATATAACTTTGTCTGTGTGTGTGTCCGGTACCTACAGACTCCAAAACGGCTGATCCGATTTTCTTGAAAATTTACACAGTTGTACTATAAGCGTCTGCTACTGTTCCTAGCTAGGTTTTGTGCCGAGGTACCCCCGATAAATATCGAAAATCGACAATCGAAAACATCGGGTTATAGAAGGAGTGGTTCGATTCTACTCAAATTTGATACACTCATAGACAAAGACATAAGAAAGGATACTCAGAAGTTTCAAGGTTGCAGTTCTTACAATAGTGCAGAAAATCGATAACATATATATATATATATGATGCAAGATGTTTGTGTGTGTCTGTTTATCTGATTGTATGTCTGTATTTTTTTCAGCCATTTTATTTTAGTTTTTGTGTCGGGTTTGGCTCTTAGGTATAATTGTAGTTCTTAGTCTCAGCCATGATACCATTTACTCAGAGGACTTATTTAGCCTTCAAAATTCAGTTTACGACGAAAAAAACTTATGTGATATCGATACCAGGAAATCAAAATTTGACTTACATCCATTCATTTTTCTTTCAATGTATGGTTTCGCTTTAACTGGAAACAACTATTGCTTTTTAGTCTTTCGTGCCAACGTCCAAAGAGTCCAGGACCATGGATTAGTTTTAAAGCTTTCATTACACCCGACCAACGCCGGGCTATACTGCTAGTGAACAATATGTGAACACATAATAACTTACGAGTAGGCACCTCCCGGTGATGCAATGGTTAGCAGGCTTGTTTTGTTAGAATCATGTCAACTAAGTAGTGAGGTCGATTCTCACTAGGTGTTCCTTGCTTTCGGTCTTGTGCTACATCTAATCAGTGAGGGTTGGATATAATTTCTCTAATATCTATCTTACATTGATAGTTGTATTTTGTTTGTTTGTTCCCTAAAGAACGATATGTGCACATATAATAATTTCTTTGAAGCGACTAATCAATTGCCGGGTGATTGTGGTGCATCTTTTGGCTGTGAAGGATTTTTTTTGTTTTTCGAGAATTTCGAAAATTTATATACAACACTGTTTTTTAGATTCGGGATTTACGTGGTTGTAATTTTTATAGCAAATGAAGAATGCGCGTTATAATGCAATGCATATTGGCTTGGAAAGAGAACTCGAAGAGCCGAGTTCGAATTCCAGTTGGGTTCGTTGGATTGCTTACGCGCAAATACCCTTGGGAAAGGCATTAATCCATCTGTTCCCCACCCAGTTATGGGTTGAATAGCATGACAGTTTGGTTTCTATAGCTTTAGTTGGGAACCATTCTACTATAGTAACAAATAGCAAACCACTGCGGGAGAATCTTCTGCCTAGTCAGTCATGGATAGAAATAGACATGATCGTCCAAGCCCGTAACACGCAAGGAACTTGCGTAAAACTGATACTAAATGATAAATCTGAGATATTTGTTTTGACTAGTTAAGCAATATGTCTGAGCGAAATATATATTTCGTGTTTTCTCCAGCCTGTTTAGAGCTGGAATATATCTGGTTGCCATAAAATAAGATAATGATATGTTTATTTTTGTTTATACATAAAGGAATGTTTTTATTATATATTTTGTTTGTTTTTTGCTTTATAATTGTCAAGTTGGATGTGCGTTGTGGTGCATTGGATATCGGCTCGGAACGAGAAATCGGGGAGCCGAGTTCGAATTCCAGCTGAATTCTTTGTATTCACTTACGCGCAAATACCCTTGGGAAATGTATTAACCCGTCTATTCTTTCCAGTTATGGGTTAAATAACAGGACAGATTGGGTTCTATAGCCTTGGTCGGCAACCAGTCTACCGCAGAAAGCAATGGCAACCTACTGCGGGATAATCTTCTGCCCAGTCAGTCACGTCTCTTTCGAGACATGAACTCCCAAGCGTGTATCACGTATGGCACTCAACTGACTGATTGTCAAGTTTATCCTGCTTATAACGTGTCAGAAGTAGCAATCAATTTTCCAGCGGTTATTCATGTTTTTGTTTTATTTTAATGCTAATGTATATCTATAATAGCATTGCATTATATAATTGAGGAGATTTGCTTACAGGATTGTTATATAATGAAGTCGTTATGCTCAGACGATTATCAGTTAATTTTCAAGAAAAAGAGAATAATGAAGCCGCTGTTGAAGTACGAAAGTGCAATGGATAATAAAAGTCCTATGGAAAACTGAAAAGCAATAAATAATGAAATTGCTATTGAAGAACGAAAGAGCAATAAATGATGAAACTGCTATTGAAGTACGGAAGCGCAATATAAAATGAAAGTCTTATTGAAAAACGGAAGAAACTGCCATTGAAGTACATAAGAGAAATAGATAATGAAACTGCTATTGAAATACGGATGAGCAATAAATAATGAAACTGCTATTGAAGTACATAAGAGAAATAAATAATGAAACTGCTATTGAAGTACATAAGAGAAATAGATAATGAAACTGCTATTGAAATACGGATGAGCAATAAATAATGAAACTGCTATTGAAGTACATAAGAGAAATAGATAATGAAACTGCTATTGAAGTACATAAGAGAAATAAATAATGAAACTGCTATTGAAGTACATAAGAGAAATAGATAATGAAACTGCTATTGAAATACGGATGAGCAATAAATAATGAAACTGCCATTGAAGTACATAAGAGAAATAAATAATGAAACTGCCATTGAAGTACGGACATGCAATAACTAATGAAACTGCCATTGAAGTACATAAGAGAATTAAATAATGAAACTGCTATTGAAGTACGGATGAGCAATAAATAATAAAACTTCCATTGAAGTACAGAATAGAAATAATGAAACTGCAATTGAAGTACATAAGGGAAATATACAATGAAACTGCCATTGAAGTACAGACGTGCAATAAATAACGAAACTGCTATCGAAGTACACAAGAGAAATAAATAATGAAACTGCTATTAAAGTACGCATGAGTAATAAATAATGAAACTGCCATTGAAGTACATAAGAGAAATAAATAATGAAACTGCTATTGAAGTACATAAGAGAAATAAATAATGAAACTGCAATTGAAGTACATAAGAGAAATAATGAAACTGCAATTGAAGTACATAAGTGAAATAAATAATGAAACTGACATTGAAGTACAGACGTGCAATAAATAATGAAAATGCCATTGAAGTACATAAGTGAAATAAATAATGAAACTGCTATTGAAGTACAGATGAGCAATAAATAATGAAACTACCATTGAAGTATATAAGTGAAATAAATAATAAAACTGCCATTGAAGTACATAAGTGAAATAAATAATGAAACTGCTATTGAAGTACGGATGAGCAATAAATAATGAAACTGCCATTGAAGTACATAAGAGAAATAAATAATGAAACTGCTATTGAAGTACGGATGAGCAATAAATAATGAAACTGCAATTGAAGTACATAAGAGAAATAAATAATGAAACTGCAATTGAAGTACATAAGAGAAATAAATAATGAAACTGCTATCGAAGTACGGATGAGCAATAAATAATGAAACTGCCATTGATGTACAGAATAGCAATAAATAATGAAACTGCCATTGAAGTACATAAGAGCAATAAATACAATATTTTCTTTATCGTAAATAAAACTTACTAAATCTTGGTAACAAAAACAAATTTTAAAATTCACAACCAGTATCAAGTGATTAATAAGCAAATTAACGACTTATTAATAACATCGTACCCGGAACTAAAAAAAATCATAAGATTTCGTGTGGGTATTACCGTGTGGGTATTAAGGAAACGTAAACCATGAATAAACCTAACTCACCTGCTCACTAGCCTCCTCACCTGCTAGCAGGAAGGGACTTCGAAACCGTGGTCCTAAAAAAGCTTGCCTTTATTCTCGCTGGCTAGCCTACTGCTAAAAGATGGCTATTAAAAAAGCAGTAACTTAACTTTATAACATTTAAGTCCCAAGAGCATCGAGTAAACTTAAATTAAAATCTATTAAACTGTCAGTTTGAAATGTGCATCTGATAACGCATGAATGTCCGAGTCGTGCCTTAGACGTAGAATAATATGTATATCTATTAGTATATATATATAATACAGCTCTGTTCATACATTGAGCACTCTTTTATTGACAACTGAATAATAGTACTATGCATATGTGCACCTCACATGTATATTTATTAATTTGTAGCCGTAAGGAGGTGGTTAATCTTCATTTAATTCGGCCTTGTGTCATACATCACCGAACTCTCTACAGCTTACAAATTTATCCAGAGATATCAGAAAGTTTTCATCATCATCATGTTGGATGGCAGCATAAGGTTGGTGCTGGTTTCATTGTTGGAGATTGGTTGGTTTTCTGTAGATTTGTGTGGAATAGTGTAAGAATAAAAATATACATTTTGCTTGTTAAAATAGAAATGTATCAAAAGGCAAGAATAAAAATAGGTAGCAGTTAAAATTCAATGAGTAACAAGTAATGAATTAAGGGTATCAAGAGTTGTAGAAAATGTTCGTAGTAGTAATTTGCTGGAAAGATCTTATGCGGACGTATGTATGTTTGTATTAGCATTTGTTTGGCAGGAATGTCTTTGAATGAAGAAGAAGAAATAAAAGAAATCAGCACACGAGAAAGAAGGGGAAGAGGACAAATGTCCGGGTCACTTGAAGCTTCCGCCCTTGTTACATTTTAGTTTGTCGTCTCTCCTGATCGATGTCATTTATAGTCATTCAGATTTTTCGCACTTGATCGCTAAGCCCTTCCAAGTCTTGCAACTCGCTCCCATTGATTAGAAAACCAATTTAACATCTACTTGCGAAATCCGGTTTCGAATTTTTCTTTAAGCACATGATCAATCATTTTCTATTTGGTAAAAACCAGGTTTTCACACGTCATATTGAGTTTTAGTAAAAGTGAAGAAGAAGGTTGATTTTAATTCCTGATTTTCTATCCACCACAAATTCACGTCACTATATATATATATATATTTGTAAGCACAAAGAATTTGTCACTTTAACTGAGCAGGTTCCTGCAGACTTCGAAGTTTCGTGAAGACGCCGTTATGTTGTTCTCACTCATCATAACTATTTTGTCCTGATAAAATGTATTTTCGCAAGCAAGGTTTTTAATCGTAAAATGGTTGATAACGGGGAGAAGATAAATAGTTGATTATCGCAAAGAGGGCAAACTCACCCTGACGAGTGAGAACATCATAATGGTGTCTTCACGAAACTTCGAAGTCGGCATGAACCTGCTCAGTTAAAGTGACAACCTTTTTGTGCTCATCAACGCTCTATCGATATCGAGCACTTTACGATACAGATACCTGCTCGCCAAAATACATTTTATTAGTAAAGCCATTGAAAAACAAACAAACTTTGTGCTAAATATGATCACAACACAATATATATATATATATATATGTGTGTGTGTGTGTGTGTGTGTGTGTGTGTGTGTGTGTGTGTGTTTTCTGTTAAACATGTCAGATTAAGTAAATTGCAAACATTATGTCTGCTTATTTTTTTATAAAAATCCGTTCATACTCACGGATAATTTTTCGCGTATTATAATTGAAAGATGTCAGAAATGATCTGTAACGTTGACAGGTGTTATTATCATTAATTTCTCAAGGTACCCAAGTACTTTCAACCTCTTTCCTCGATCATCTTTTGTTGACAGTTGTTAGGTTATCATTAGTTACTTCAGTCTGTCTTTTTACAAGGCTACGTTTAAATTGCAAGGTAATGTTGTTATGATGAGCTACTGAATTATATAATTCAAGATTTGTGCATTTAAACATAATGTCGGCGTATTTTTAATAAAATCCGTTCATACTCACGGTAATTTTTCGTGTCTTACAATTGAAAGATGTCAGAAATGAGCTGTAACGTTGACAGATGTTATTATCATTAATTTCTCAAGGTACCCAAGTACTTTCAACCTCTTTCTGAGATCATCTTTTGTTGAGAGTTGTTAGATTATCAATCTGCCTTTTTACAAGGCTACGTTTAAATTGCCATGTAATGTAATCTATCTATCTATCTATCTATCTATCTATCTATCTATCTGTCTGTCTGTCTGTCTATCTATCTATCTATCTATGGTTAAACAAAAAGAAGAGAAGAGGAAAACTGTATTTAAATCGCCTACGCGTTTCGTCCTGTGATGGACTTTATCAAGGCAAAAAAACAAAATAAATGTCTGTGACAGGACGAAACGCGTAGGCGATTTAAATACAGTTTTCCTCTTCTCTTCTTTTTGTTTAACCTTCCTGTCCTTAATGTCAGATCATAACTGAGTATATATTTATTTACACACACACACACACACACAGATATATATAAAATCTTTAATCCAAAAGGAAAAGCAGGAAGTTAAATCCCAAAGACTCGATCCTAATTAATATTAATATTTTAATATTAAGAATGATCCAGGTGGACGGCTCAATGAAATTAATATTTAAATTACAGAGCTATTTATAAAATAAAATAAATTTCGAACTTCAAAATCGTTGTATGATCATTTCTACATGAAATCCCTAATAGAGATTTCACATTTTATCGGCAACCTTTGTACTCAAAATAAAACAATTAAGGATTTAGATCAGGGATTTCATGTAGAAATGATCATACAACGATTTTGAACTTCGAAATTTATTTTATTATATATATATATATATATATATATATATATATATTTCTGTGACTGGCGTGTGTAAAGATTTCAACACATAAAGATTTCCCTTCTCTGATTCCAGGCGCCTATGGCTTAGTGGGGTAGCGACTCCGACTTATACCAAATCGGTCGAGTTTTGATTCCGACCAGAAGGAAGTGGATGTGTTTAGCCACAGTGATGAGTTGCGATACAGCTAAATAGGCTTGTATGTGGATTATTAATATATATATATATATATATATATATATATATATATATATATATAAATATATATATATATATATATAGATAGATAGATAGATAGATAGTGTATTGAGGTAGCAGATACTTTTCTAAAGATATATTGTTAAATATAACAAACAATCAATGTCTATTATGTTTAATAATGAGCCATTCTAAACATCGTATTTTGGCTTTAATTCCAGGTGAAAATAAAGACAAAACTTGTCCAGCATTTGGATATTTTTTATTATGCTGGTTCTAAGCTTTCGGCTCACATGAACCATCTTCAGAGAGGTCACAGAGACGTTAACATAAAGATATCCACCATCAAAGATGATATTATCTTGTGTTGACATAAAACATTTCCATGCAACGATAACAGTCACCGAATAGCAGACTCAGATCGTAAATTTGTAATACGGTTCTATGACGTCACACCGCGTGAGAGACCGAAATGTTAACAGAAGTATAGGTCTAAATTTTGTTTTTTTTTATAATCGTGTCGCCCCAAGTAAGGCATTTTACTGCCACTGTTGAGCAGGGGGTTACATAGGAGGTAAGTTATGAGAAAGGGTGACAGGTTACAGGGGGTGTCAGGAAGAGGGTAGGAGAACGATGAGAATACTGCTGAGAGTGGAGTGGACGAAGAAAGAAGCATGAGAGAGAGAGAGAGAGAGAGAGAGAGGTGGGGGAAGCGAGTTAGTGAGATAGTAGATGACTATTGACTTTACATTTGAATTCTTGAAGACGGTCGGAGAAGCAAGTAAGCGGGAGGGAATTCCACAGGCGGGAAGTGCGAGAGAAGAAGCTGATGGAGTAGAGTTTGCGTTTACAATTTATTAGTTTCACAGTAACAAGGTGGGAGTTAGTTGCTTATCTTGTGGCTCGAGTAAATTCATGTATAGTGGGCACCAGTGAGCTAAGTTCTTCGGAGCAGAAGCCATGAAAGTCTTTGTAGAAAAGACACAGAAAAGCCACATTGCGCCGGTGAGAAAGTGACTGCATCAGAGCTGCCAAGTCGGGATCGATCACATTGCAGATTCTCCGTTGAATTTTGTCAAGGACCCCTAGGTGGATACCAGGAGCACCCCCCAGATATGGCAGCAGTATTCAATGCACGGGCATATCATAGATTTGTATATGTGCAATGAAATATAATGTGTTGTGATCAGATTCAAATGTGATTTGATTTAGTGTGGGTTGCTTTGATTTAATGTAGATGGACTCCAGTAACTGAAGGTTCTTTTTACTGTGTGTATGTGTGAGAATTATTGTGTTATCGACTAAAATCGCTCTAATATTGCCTACATGGCTATATTTTTCTAGGAAATGTTTAATTGAAATATGATCAGAAAGGTGACAAGTAAGTCTACGGGAGAGCGTGGTTGTAGTAAAACCAATATATGTAGTGGGTTTATTATTAGTACCAGAAATACAATCTCTGAACCGGCATGTAAATTGATGCACTATATTGGTTTTCTGTAGAGGATTTAGTTGTGTGGTTTAGAACGAACGAACGAACGAACGGACAGATAGATAGATAGATAGATAGATAGATAGATAGATAGATAGATAGATTTTTCTGTACTTTTCGTTTGTATATTCCTTTTCTTATATATATATATGTAAAAGAGCATTTTAATATACATGGAAAAAAACCTAGCTTTGATCATTTGCCATCAGAAGACTGTTTCTCGCATTTTCGGGAAATTTTCAAAATGGCTGTTTGATTTCATTGGACGCAAATTAAAGGTTAAAGAGAAAACAACTTTGGTAGAAGCGGTTGTGATGGAATGATGAATAAAAACAGAAGAAGTAACTGCGATCTATGGGTGGAGGAGAAACAGAAAATTCGAATTAACCAAGAAGGTGAATGGATTATAAATTTAATTATAGATCATTCTATTTGTTTATATTTCTGGGATGACGTAGTATTTACAGTATTTACATTATTCAGACTATTGTCCTCATCTTTGTTGCCATTTGTACGATGTTTAATAATAGATCATTCTATTTGTCTATATTTCTGAGATGAGGTAATATTTACAGTATTTACATTATTCGGACTATTTTCCTCATCTTTGTTGCTATTTGTACGATGTTTAATAATAGATCATTCTATTTGTCTATATTTCTGAGATGAGGTAGTATTTACACTAGTTACATTATTTGGACTATTGTCCTCATCTTTGTAGCCATTTGTACGACGTTTAATAAAAGATCATTCAATTTGTTTATATTTCTGTGAGGAGGTAGTATTTACAGTATTTACATTATTCGGAATATTGTCCTCATCTTTGTTGCTATTTGTACGATGTTTAATAATAGATCATTTTATTTGTCTATATTTCTTTGATGAGGTAGTATTTGCAGTATTTACATTATTCGGACTGTTGTCCTCATCTTTGTTGCTATTTGAACGACGTTTAATAAGAGATCATTTTATTTGTCTATATTTCTGTGATGAGGTAGTATTTACAGTATTTACATTATTCGGACTATTGTACTCATCCTTGTTGCCATTTGTACGAGGTTTCAGGCGTTGTATTTGCGCGTAGGTGAATGAAACGAAATTCCTAGCACCTGAAGAATGTCTGAACGTACAACGGCTGAAACGTCGTACAGATAGCAATAAAGATGAGGACAATAGTCCGAATCATGTAAATATTGAGAAGAAGAGTTCGGAAGCGTTCAAAGAATCTGAAAATTGCACTGATTGAAATACAGCGTTCGATGGGTAAATTGCCGTCTAAATGAGGCAAAGACGAAGATAACACTGCATCTCATTTTAATAAATCAGGTCGAATTCCAGTTGAACTCATGGTATTCACTTACGCACAAATATCCTTGGGAAAGGCATTAATCCGTCTCTTCCCTCCAGTTACAGGTTAAATATTAGGACAGATTGGGCTTTATAGCCTTGACTTGTAAACCAGTCTACCGCAGAAAGCAATGGCAACCAACTGTGGGATAATCATCTGCCCAGTCAGTCATATTTCTTTCGAAATATGGTCGCCCTAAGCGTGTATTATGTATGACACTCAACTGACTGATTTGCAAAAATTACACAAAAATATCTTGAAATTCTAAAGAGTAAATTTATGCAATAAAATCGCCATTAGCCTCAACCACTGCCTCCAGATGACTTCAAGATCTCCTATAACAATTCTGAACAGTCTCCTTGATTAAGTTGTTGGATGCTGCCAGAATCCACACCTTAGTTCATCTTCAACGTTACAAAGAATGTTGTTGGTCTCACACCCAAAAACGCCCTTCACAATAATCAAGAAGATTGTATCTGGGGAGTTAAGTAAATATTATGGGGAAACACACCTACTCCTCAGATAATGGACTCTCCGTCCTATATTAATAAGAATTAACAGGAAGTTCATAGTTCTTTAGACTTCTATTGGAGTTTAGCAGAACTACTAGGCAGTTGATATTAGCCGGCAGTTAGCCGAATACTAAGGAGTCAGCGTTTAGTGGAAGATTACCAAGTTCCTAAGAATTTGGGTGCGTTAAGTAAACATAGCACGATTATAACTTTCAGTGCGAAAACTACTCCACAATAGAAAAATATTTCTGATAGCCATTGGGTTCTACTGATTGTGTTTCATGGTGAGGGGTCTTGTTGCCAGATATGGGATCTTCTAGCAGTCACCCTTTTAACCAAGGGTAGCACCACCTCCTTAACTTGCTGTAGGCCTTTGTGTTGAGTTTGAGACAATCACAAAAAAATCTGGCAGTTCTTTTCTTATCCAAACGAAGAGAGTGAATTTTTCGAGCTGCCGAACCTTCGTAATCAGCATTAAACTCATCCATCTCTTAATGAATAATCGCCATTCTTCTTAGATCAAACGCGCTGAAATGTTCACATTTGAACTTCCGGTGCGAATGCCATGCAGTTCAGTATGATGTTTCTAAATTTCTGTCTAAGTGAATTTCATCATAATGCTCTTTTTTTGATAGATGGTACCCAACTGGCCCTACTCTACCGTGCAGTAGGCACAATCAAAAACAAAGTATATGCATGAAATAAGAAAAATAAAATGGAGAAAATTTACCCATCAATCGATGTTGTCAGCTAAAACTAAAATTAAGTTATATCTATCTATATCTAAACTTATTTATAAATAGAAATTTGTCTCTGTGTGTGTGTATGTGTCTCTGTGTGCGTCTCTGTGTGTCCGTTACCTATAGACTCCGAAACGGTTGAACCGATTTACTTAAAAATTTACACAGTCGTACTCTAAGCGTCTGCGAGTGTTCCTAGCTAGGTTTTGTATCGAGGTACCCCCAATAAATATCGAAAATCGATAATCGAAAAAATCGGGTTATAGAAGGAGTGGTCCGATTTTAATCAAATTTGATACACTCATAGACAAAGACATAAGAAACGATATTCAGAAGTTTCAAGGTTGCAGTTCTTACAATAGTGCAAAAAATCGACAATATATATAAGCCAAGATGTTTGTGTTTGTGTCTGTTTATCTGCCTGTATCTCTATTTTTTTCAGACCTTTTATTTTAGTTTTTGCTTCGGGTTTGGCTCTAAGTAGGTATAATTGTAGTTTTAGTCTCAGCCATGATACCATTTACTCAGAGGTCTTATTTAGCCTTCATAATTCAGTTTACGACTAAAAAAACGTATTTGATATCGATACCAGGAAACCACAATTTCACTTACATCCATTCATTTTTTTTCAGTCTACGGTTTCGCTTTAACTGGAAACAACTATTGCTTTTTAGTCTTTCGTGCCAACGTCCAAAGAGTCTGAGCTCCAGGATCATCGATTAGTTTTAAAGCTTTCATTATACTCGAGCAACGCCGGGCTATACTGCTAGTATATATAAGCCTTTCCATTATCTATCTATCTGTTGTATCGTGGAATGAAGAGATACACCAAGAAATGTAGAATTCGGACTCGGCACTCCGATTTCTCGTTCCAAAACGACACCCCCCAGCACTACTACTCAAAGGAAATAGAGCCAACAAGAATATTATTTTTATATAGGTCTCCAGAAGTTTATACCGAATTTCATTGTAACTTGCTAGAATTTAAGTCTATTCAAACCAAGTGTTGTTTCATTCTAGCTCCACAATGGCACAATCATGGCCGGCACGACAAGAATATGTACCTTAAGTATTATACCAGACGGAATCGGACATTTTGGCCGAAAAATAACTTTTTATTGTGTAAATAACTACCCTTTTCATCATTAATGACCGAACGCTATATTTTATTTTTGATGAATAATTCGTAACAAAGCAATTAACTGACATTTTCCCGCTTTTATTTCTAAACAAAGCGGGAAAGAAGAAAACGGCCATAGAAAAATTTGAAATGCAACCAGTCTTGTCCGTTTATACTGTCTAAATCGACAATTCCCTAGCAGCAGGCAGACACATATAAACATTCAAATATTCATCTTTGCCGGAAACCCAATCATAGAAATGAAATAAAACAGGTTTATTTGGCCAACTCGACGCTGCCAGAAGTGTAAGAGGTCGGCCGAGTCGTGTTGTTACCCATAAATTTCATGTCCTGATGGGACCCTTCCTGGGTAGATGGCATTCTGATGGGACTTGCGTTGATGAATGAAGAAGACAGTATTATTGGGTTTGTTATTTGGTAACAAATCAAAGTTGATGACGAGGAAATTTGACAAGGGAAATGGAGTTTTATTACACCAAGAACAGTATTATTTTTATACTAAGCTCTTTAGAAATTTATATCGAAATTCATTTAAATTTGCTTAGAGTTCGGTCTATTCAGTAGTATTTGACCAAGTTTTGTTTAATTTTAGCACACCAAGGCCACAATCATGACTGGCACGACACGTATGGGCAAAAGTAACGTTTTAACTATTTGCACCACAGGTATTCTGACATTTTTTTGTACTGCCATTTTAACGATGTTTAAATTGTTAAATTATTTGTTGCTTCTCTCGTCGTTCATTTGTATTTCATGTCATTTTAGGAAAAGAGCGACTGTGGCTCCCCCCCCCCCACAACTTCTTTTTTCTTTCCCTAGTTAATCGTTGACATTTTACATCTCTTTATATCTCTCTTTGCCCCTGTTTTGTTTTTACTCAGTCTACTTCAGTGAGCATTACAATCTACAAGCATTCTTTACTCATTAGCTAGCACATAAATTTTGGCTCCTTCTTTCTGGTATATATATATATATATATATATATATATTAAAAAAGGATTAATTCAAAGATGTTGAATGGCCATTTCGATATGAAGATCCCCACGGGGAACGACACATCACCTCAGCAACAGAAAAAAACCTTTCAGAAACTCTGTTGCTGAGGTGATGTGTCGTTCCCCGTGGGGATCTTCATATCGAAATGGCCATTCAACATCTTTGAATTAATCCTTTTTTAATATATATTTGCTCTGTAATATTTTATTACATGGAGCTCTCTTCCTGTATCATTTTTTAATATTAAAATAAATTTTTAATATTAATTAGGATCGGTTTTTTGGAATTTACCTTCCTGCTTTTTTCCCTTGGATTGAAGTATCTGAATTAAAATATATATATATATATATATATATATATATATATATATATATATTTGCAGTCATATATATATATATATATATATATATATATATATATATATATATATATATATATATATATATATATATATGTATATATACATATATACGTTGCTGTCATATATATACATATTTGCAGTCATATATATATATATAAGTTGCAGTCATATATATATATGACTGCAACTTCTGATCTTCATGGTGGTGTGACGGAGAGTATCTCGCTGCGGCCCATATGGACACTAGCAGCCACCCTTCACAATCAATGGTTGACCACAGTGTTCAACTCGATAGAGCCACCTGAATTGAGCCTGAGACCTTGTTCAAAGATGTTAACGAATTGACATCACCCTCACTGGAGACCCCCAAACCATTACAGTCTGGGAAACTCAACTTCGTTAGACTCTCTGCTTCCAGGAAGAGAGGAACCCAGATGAGCCAGGCAGGAAAACAAACAGGAGACCGATCCGATTATATAGGGTCTACGGGAAATTTTTGTCCTAATTTAAGGGCAAGGAATTCCTACATTAAATCATCGGATTTGTGACACAGTAGGGGCGTTTCTGGTAAATATCCACAGTTTGGGAAAACTTGGTTTTCATAAAATGAGGAGCATCATATGGATTCTATATGAATTCTATGAAAGCTATCAGTTGTCTTGCGTGTTATGCATCTGATCCTTACAAAAATTATTTCATTAAAGAAGAACCAGATTGTTCCTGATTCAACAGGAGGACATAATTCGTCTATCCCCATTCCTCTGACATTCCCTATACCCAATCGCTCTATGTAGCCCCATGCGCTATAGTGGCAGTGGACTGGGGTGATATGATTTTAAAAAAAATTCACCTTATTTAAAAGTTTCTTTCCTTTATTAAACTAATTTCTCGAGAGATTTTTTAAAGAACTTGGACATTGTACCTCTTGTATGATTGATATCAGAAGTCCTCATTGAAAGTTCTGTTTATGGTGTAAATTTCAACACCTATTCCCCAACCTTCAAAGCCCGCATTCCCTTGCCTGGATCTTCCATTAGATTTTACTGCAGTTGTTGGATGAATTCTGGCAATAGGAACATTTGCTGTGTCTTTTCCTACAAGCCATGATTTTGTAGTTTATATTTCATGCTAATTTTTTCACGGTTTCCAAAGAGCATTGAGCTGCTGTCATGATTGCGTCAGTTAGATTCCAACATTCAGTAGCATATATGTTAATTTTTTTTTTTAATCATATCACCCCGAGCAAGGCGGTAACGCCACTGAAGCGCAGGGGGCTACGTGAGAGTGAAAAGATTGGAAATGAGAAAGCCGGAAACCACATCCTAAACAAGGAACAAGGGATGAGCCTCTTCACCTGTTCAATAGACGTGGGTGGAGTGTGAATCGGGCGATAGTTTAGTCTATCTACTCCAATTGAAAAAAAAAAAAAGAAAAGAGTGAAAAGATTGGAAAAGAGAAAGCCGGAAACCGCATCCTAAACAAGGAACAAGGGATGAGCCTCTTCACCTGTTCAATAGACGTGGGTGGAGTGTGAATCGGGCGATAGTTTAGTCTATCTACTCCAATTGAAAAAAAAAAAAAAGAAAAGAGTGAAAAGAATGGAAAAGAGAAAGCCGGAAACCACATCCTAAACAAGGAACAAGGGATGAGCCTCTTCACCTGTTCAATAGACGTGGGTGGAGTCTGAACTGGGCGATAGTTTAGTCTATCTACTCCAATTGAAAAAAAAAAAAAAGAAAAGAGTGAAAAGATTGGAAAAGAGAAAGCCGGAAACCACATCCTAAACAAGGAACAAGGGATGAGCCTCTTCACCTGTTCAATAGACGTGGGTGGAGTGTGAACTGGGCGATAGTTTAGTCTATCTACTCCAATTGAAAAAAAAAAAAAAGAAAAGAGTGAAAAGAATGGAAAAGAGAAAGCCGGAAACCACATCCTAAACAAGGAACAAGGGATGAGCCTCTTCACCTGTTCAATAGACGTGGGTGGAGTCTGAACTGGGCGATAGTTTAGTCTATCTACTCCAATTGAAAAAAAAAAAAAAAAAGAAAAGAGTGAAAATATTGGAAAAGAGAAAGCCGGAAACCACATCCTAAACAAGGGATGAGCCTCTTCACCTGTTCAATAGACGTGGGTGGAGTCTGAACTGGGCGATAGTTTAGTCTATCTACTCCAATTGAAAAAAAAAAAAAAGAAAAGAGTGAAAAGAATGGAAAAGAGAAAGCCGGAAACCACATCCTAAACAAGGAACAAGGGATGAGCCTCTTCACCTGTTCAATAGACGTGGGTGGAGTGTGAATCGGGCGATAATTTAGTCTATCTACTCCAATTGAAAAAAAAAAAAAGAAAAGAGTGAAAAGATTGGAAAAGAGAAAGCCGGAAACCACATCCTAAACAAGGAACAAGGGATGAGCCTCTTCACCTGTTCAATAGACGTGGGTGGAGTGTGAATCGGGCGATAGTTTAGTCTATCTACTCCAATTGAAAAAAAAAAAAAAAAGAAAAGAGTGAAAAGATTGGAAAAGAGAAAGCCGGAAACCACATCCTAAACAAGGAACAAGGGATGAGCCTCTTCACCCGTTCAATAGACGTGGGTGGAGTGTGAATCGGGCGATAGTTTAGTCTATCTACTCCAATTAGTTGTGTGTATTTATAAAAAAAAATGAAAATATAACTTAATAGAAACATTTAAATGCCTCATTTTATTTTTTTTTTGAAACATCTGAATATTTTGATTACTCAAAAGGAAAAAATGCAGTAATGGTTTAAATAGTTGTACTGAATTTATACCTTTTCATGCGTCTATTTGCTTTATAAAACCGACATGAAGATTAGACGTTAAAAAGTGAGTAATTTCAGTTGAATATGACGACCCTAAATATGACGACCCTAAATATGACGACCCTAAATCCATAGTGGCTAAGTGCTACAATACTGTTCCCTGTTTACAGATATTCCAATTTTTAAAAAAATTTAAAAAAAACTTTAGACTCTGTCAAATTTGGCCTAAACACTGTGTGTGCGCGCGAACACCAACACCCACCCACCCACACACACACACACACACACACATACACTCCCCCCCCCCATATATATATATATATATATATATATATATATATGTATATATATATGCGCATAATAGCGAGCATAAAGAGCAGAACGATAAGAAAAAGTCTAAATGTGAAAAAAAAAATAATTATTTTAAAGTTTCATAGTCCATTTTATCAATGAAACATAAGGATATTAAAGCTGATCTTATCTTTTCACGCGGAGAAACAGCAAAATCCAGTACGCGAAATTAATTACTATATTCCAAACTGTAACTACAAACTTTTCTCAATTGTCAGCTAAATTGATATATGTGTGTGTGTGCGTGTCTGTCTGTTTGTGTGTTTATATATGTTATGTGAGTCTCTCTCTCTCTCTCTCTATATATATATATATATAGAGAGAGAGAGAGAGAGCACTGTTTTATACATATATATATATATATATATATATATATATATATATATATATATATATTGTCATGCTTCACTGTGATCTTCAAATGAATATATATATATATATATATATCCAAGTGAATAAGGACAAAGAAAATATTAACAACGTTCAAAACATTAATTTAAAACAGTGCCCAATATATATATATATATATATATATATATATATATATATATTTATTGAGCACTGTTTTATATATATATATATATATATATATATATATATATATATACATATTGGGCACTGTTTTAAATTAATGTTTTGAACGTTGTTAATATTTTCTTCGTCCTTATTCACTTGGATATATATATATATATATATATATATATATATATATATATATATTCGTTTGAAGATCACAGCGAAGCATGAAATTGACGATCGCCATGCATTATTGATTCTTATATACATGCTATCTGTATTAATAAACGATATTGAGCTTTCTTTTCTATGAGTATACAAAATTGTAAACAAAATTATATATATATATATATATATATATATATATATATATATATATATATATATCAACATGCCTTGTGGGCATAGAAGAATCCAAAGGAGTATCCTGTACATACAGTGGTAGGATAACTCTCTAAGAGAGCTCTAAACATATATGCATATAAATACATACAGAGCAAATATAAGAAAAATTAAGACAGACTAACGCGTTTTATGGTAATTCAGAAGTATATATATATATATATATTAGGGTTAGGAAGCGATCGGAGTCTAAGCCATACTGATGAGCTGTAATCCAGCGAAACAGATCTGTCTGCGGATGACTATAGTATACATATATGTATATATATATATTCTATTATACTCGCAAATTCAAAATCTGTAAAAGCCCTTAAAACCGAAGAATTATTAATACATTCTACGACGCGAATATAAAAATGGTAAACTGTAGTGTAGAGCGATGAATTTCGAGTCATGTGCTTTTTTTGTTAAACAATAAATTTTAACAGTATGTTCGTTCACATTCGTCCTTATTGCTGCAATGTGAGAACCATTTATAAAAATGCTACTGTTTCTAAACAAATGCCAGCAAAGTTCTAATACTGCCTCTATATGGTTATATTATTATTATTATTATTATTATTGTTATTTTCGCACTGGCGTCTTGTTTCGTTTAATAGCAAAAACATGGTAACTTTTGATTCGCATCTTTCTAAAGTTAGTTCAGCCCCAGCCCCAAAACGAAGGTCTTTACTCGCGTGCCGTGATCTTTATCGCTTTCACCCTCACTTTGGAAATTTAAAAATGTTCCTCCCGTTTCCTATCCAACTTTATCTATTTCTGCCTCTCTCTTTCTCTCTCTCTCTCTCTCTCTCTCTCTCTCTCTCTCTCTCTCTCTCTCTCTTTCTCTTACTCTTTCTTTTTCACAGAAAGAATATTAGAAGATTTGTACTACTTACCGTTTTTGTATACTGAAAAATAATTCTTACATGTGCAGATTCAAGAAAAACATTATCTCTTTCTCTCTCTCTATATATATATATGTATATATATATATATATATATATATATATACTAGCAGTATAGCCCGACGTTGCTCGGGTGTAATGAAAGCTTTAAAACTAATCCATGGTTCTGGAGCTGAGTGTGAAGTTTGGTAAGAATCGGATAAAAATTGTGGATTTGTATAAAGGACATACTGAAAGATAAACAGACACACACACACAAACATCTTGCCTTATATATATATATATATATATATATATATATATATATATATATTATCGATTTTCTGCACTATTGTAAGAACTGCAACCTTGAAACTTCTGAATAGCGTTTCTTATGGCTTTGTCTATGAGTGTATCAAATTTGATTAAAATCGGACCACTCTTCTATAACCCGATTTTTTTGATTATCGATTTTGGATATTTATCAGGGGTACCTCGACACAAAACCTAGCTAAGAACACTCGCAGACGCTTATAATACAACTGTGTCAATTTTCAAGAAAATCGATTCTGTCATTTCGGAGTTTATATGTAACGGACACACACACAGACACACACAGACAAAGTTCCATTTATAAATAAGTTTATATATATATATATATATATATATATATATATATGAAGTAATATTAATTATCGTAATAATACCAACAGCAACAGAACTAAATCTGTCAAAACTAGCAATAATTAAATTACAAATGAGATCGTCTTGAAACCCACCGGGAACTAAATTATTAAATTAAAAATACTGAAATTCTTCATAAATGTATCCACATGAAAAACTTTTTGCTAAATTAGCCTCCTGTTTAATTGTTCTCAATCTGTTTTTTTTTGTTTTTGTTTTTTTTTTTCTTAATAAAGTTTATCCCCACTTTTTCTTGATTTTGGTGTCTTCCTTGTTTAAGCTGAAATTCTACATATATGCTGCATAATTTCTAAATCTTTAGCCAATTTCCCTGACGAGCTGTTAAGCGAAACCGTGGTAGGTTATTGGCTCACTCTTATATATATATATATATATATATATATATATATATATATATATATTACATTTTAGAACATGTACATAATTTTTTTTTATATATATCCACTACAAATCATACATTTGTTTCGACATTGAAACTTCAATGTCTCATCAAGCAGTGTGGATAGGAATGGAAAGCCTCTTTTCTTATATTTGGTCAGTTGTGTGTGGGATGTTGGTGGGGTTTAGTGATAAGGGAACAAGTCTCGAGGATTGACTGTTAGAATTTTGAAGAAAGTGGTGTGGGTAGTTAAAATGGCTGATTAATGAGAGTCTTTGATTTCTAGACAGATTTAACATTAGCAGTTAGAATGTAACTTTTATTATTTTGCGACTAGACTATATCCTTTGGATTTCTTAGAAGAACCGGTAAGGGGTGGGATGCTTATTTTGTACAAAATATTTTTGTATTTAAGCAGAGTCTTTATAATTAATGTAAATTTGTATATTTAATCTTAATTTTGGATTTAGGAAATAGATTTTTCCCATTAAATTTAAAATTTTTAATTAGATCACAGTTTGGAAACCAATGTTTTCTATTAAATTTTTAATTTAAAATTTCTTTTCTTATACTTGGTCAGCTGTGTGTGGTGTGTTAGCGGTGTGGGGGTCACAGCTCTATATATTATATATCGAGCACTATTTTAAATTAATGTTTTGGACGTTGTAAAAATTCTTTCTTCGTTCTGTATTCACTCGGATATATATATATATATATATATATATATATATATATATAGAGAGAGAGAGAGAGAGAGAGAGAGAGAGACAGAGAGAGAGACAGAGAGAGAGAGAGAGACAAAGCCCGAAGTAATGCCTTACACACAGTGTATAAAAAATACTATTTCAAATTTGGGGACGGATTCCTGAAACAAAAACAATGACAACAGTTCATATGCACAAATTTTATATATTCACATTATTCATATACGTGCGTATACACATACAAGTTCACAGACACAGACACACGCACACATGTACATATTTATATTTATTTAGAAATTACAAACATAAACATTTTTATACTATCACTTTGGCACAGTCTACGTATTTATCCACCATTGTAAGGCTTGGCTGCTTTTACAATGCTCCGCGTTATGTTTTTTCGTATTTTGATTTTAATTTCCGCACATAGCTAGCCAATTTCATATAGTTTTCTTATTTTTTCTATTTTGAATGTAGTTCTGTGATTAAACCACCTGGTCTTAAAGATTTCTTTCAGCCTAAATATATTTTATTTTGGCTGTTTGTGTCATGTACCTTTGCTTTGTAAAGTATTTCTTTTGTGCCGCCTGAAGACGCTACCCATGGTAGAAAACTGGATAGCGTAATAACTCGTTTAAAAATATATATATATATATATATATATATATAGAGAGAGAGAGAGAGAGAGAGAGTCGACATAGTATTCAAAATTCCATGGGGACTCAGTTTCATGCCTTAAGCGTTAATCCCTTCATGTGATCAATTTTTACGGTGAACTGTAAGTCTGAACAGAAATTTTATTATTATATCAAAACGATTTCTTCAATTTTTTTTTATTCTCAGTTAAATAAATGTGTGCATATGGGTGTGTATATACACTTATATATATATATATATATATATATATACATTCGTTTGAAGATCACAGTGAAGCGT
This sequence comes from Ascarosepion bandense, assembly GCA_037127315.1. Lineage (NCBI taxonomy): Eukaryota > Metazoa > Mollusca > Cephalopoda > Sepiida > Sepiidae > Ascarosepion > Ascarosepion bandense. The sequence goes on from JBBBDQ010000830.1 coordinate 2,593,840, forward strand.
GAAACAGGCGGTCGCCACGCAGTATTGATTCATATATACACGCCGTCTATATCAATAAACGATATTGAGCTCTCCCTTTCCTATAAGTTTAGCTACTTGTAAACAATATATTGATACACATGATAATGTATATATTTATGTGTGTGTGTGTGTGTGTGTGTGTGTGTGTGTGTGTGTGTGTGTGTTTACTTTCAAAATGAATTCTGTTTTCTCCGCATCTTTAAAATCCTACTTCTCTAGTTTGCGAAAAACAACTGGGCGATTCTGTAAAAGAGGTTATAACCGCAGAATTCTTAATAGATGCTACGACGCGAACATAAGAACAGAAGACCTTTCGAGTCATGTGCTTTTGTCAAATAAATTTTAACACTATGTTCGTCACTTATTACTGCAATATGAGAACCCTTTATAAATATGTTGCTGTTTCTAGACAAACGCCAGTAACTTTTGTATAACACTACTTTATGGCGATATTATTATTTTTATTAATTGTGGATCAGTGCTGTCAAAAATGATGGCTAAATATTTATATCGATATGCCGTCTAGGACGGTTGTTCAAATTTAACATGATATATATATATTCATAAATTATAACATGGATATGTTATAATATCACTACAAAAGTAGCCATTTTGTTTCGACACTTTTGTGTCTTATCAAGTGATATGATAGTTCTTCTTCAGAAGAACTATCACATCACAGAACTATTAACTAATAATTAATTAGAAGAACTATTAACTATCACAGAACTATTAGCTCTACTTTTGTATTGAGCACTTTTTTAAAAATAGTGTTTCTTTAGACAAGGAATATTATTCTAACAATACTTGTATATATATATATATATATATATATATATATATATATATATATATATATATGTGTGTGTGTGTGTGTGTGTGTGTTATATAAATATAACAATTATAAAATATTAGACAATGAGTGCTGGTGTTAATAAAAGGGCTCACTGTAAAAAGAAAAAAGCTAAAATTTATTTTATTAATAATAAATGTACATTCATACAGGAAAAATGTTTATTTATTAATAAATTTATTAATCTATTAATACGCCCGTGCCGTTAAAAGTGAAGGCAGAATATTTATATCGATATGCCGTCTAAAACCATCACAAATACATCAACAAACATTCAAATCACCACAGTATCATAAATAAACTGTGTAAATCAATCCAATTTCGTTTAAGTTGTAACTCTAGTAATAAGGATGGTTTTAACAAACTCCAAAATTATATACATTAATTCATTAGAAAAAAGTAAACTCAATTCTGGTTTAAAATAGTCTGTTAAAAACAAAGTAAGAAGAAATAAGCAGAAACTATATAAACGTAACATTAAATGGAATTAATTACCCCATCTATCGTTATATCCAAACTAACACTGGAAAATTCTTCCTAAAATTAATTCACAATCATTTTTAATAGAATGAAAATAAAATATAATGAGCACAGACAAAAAAAAAAAAATGAATGAAATGAAATATGAAAATAAAATATATAAACCAACAAAAAAATTAATCTATCTCTCTACCCCTCTCTCTGTTAAAAATGAAGCATTTGCTTTGCTTTAAAGCAAAGCAAATGCTCCATATCTTTTTCTCGCTCTCTATTGCTCTCTCTGTACACCCTCTCTTTCTCTCTCTACCTTTCTCCCACATAATGACATGGTAACTCGCAAATAAAGAGCAAGAAAAAAAGACTTAGCACGGAAGCGAAACAGCGGAAATTTGTTGACTATAGGTTATCCCTCCTCCACTCGAACATGTCAGAAGGTATATATATATATATATATATATATATATATATATATATATATATATATATATATATATAGGGGTTGTTCCAACGGATCCGGATCACGATATGTAAAGTCACAATTTATATCCTGACGAGAGTCAACTTTGGACTCGAAACACGTGCAGCGACACAAATACCATTACGTACACTTAATATATTATACAAAAAGCAAGTACTACTACTACTACTACTACTACTACTACTACTACTACTAATAATAATAATAATAATAATTCTATACTTTAAACAAAACGTTGTCGGCTTTTCGCACTTTTTCCTTCTTATATGATATATATTTACACATTTTTAATACATTTCGTAACATTTCTTAATATATATATATATATATATATATTACGAAATGTTATATATATATATATATATATATATATATATATATATATATATAAACGTCTTTATCATAATAGAGAGGACTTTTTTCGCACTGCCGTCTTGTAGTTTGTAATAGCAAAAAACATGGTAACGTTTGATTCCAATCTTTATAAAGTTAGTTCAACCCCAACTCCCCAAAACTTCTCTACTCGCGGCCATGATCCCTATCGTTTCCGCTCTCAGTTTTGAAATTTAAAAATGTTCCTACCGTCTCTTATTATCTCCTCTCTTTCTCTCTGTCCCTCTCTCTGTCTCTCTCTCTTTTTTTTTGTTTCTCTCTCCTTCTCTCAAAAAGCGTGTTAGAATATCTGTGGCACTTGTAATTTTGGTATCCTGAAAAATAAATCTTATACGTGCAGCATTGAGAGAACACTGACAACATACATTCATATATATAAATGGATATAATAATGCTATGGATAACATCCATTGAGCTCTATATATAGATATAACACTTAATATTACATATTAAGTTGATCTTGTTGGATTATCCTCTTCGTTTACGGACAGGACATCTATACCTATACATACATCTATCTATCTATCTATCTATCTATCTATCTATCTATCTATCTATCTAACTATCTATCTATCTATCTATCTATATGTAGGCGAATGTACTTGTGACTTTACATATCGATATCCGGTTCTCAAAACATTCACGGCCAATCGCACTTTTTTGTTCTATAACAAATTCTCTCGTTAGAACAACCCCTATATATATATATATATATATATATATATATAGTCATCCGCAGACAGATCTGTTTCGCTGTATTACAGCTCATCAGTACGGTTAGACAGCCGATTGCTTTTTAACAAGGATTGAAACCCGACCGTATTGGCCTCAGTCGGCGATTCTACCTCTGAGCTATGGGCGCTCGGTAGAAGAAGGCAGACATTTTAGCGTGTATATTACCATTATACACGCCCAATAGCTGCGAGTGTTCTAATTCATTGCTGAATGAACGATGCGTAGATTCCAGAGTAGCTACTATTTTTAAAGTCTACCATTCTTCCAGAGGGCTCAATCAGGATGTGAGAGCGTAAATAGTATATATATATATACATGGTATTTCAAAAATGGTTTTACAAATTTTGTCGATAGATTCCTGACACTAAAACAAAGACAAAAGCCTGAATGAACATATATCCGAATTTTTTTTTCTTTTGAGTTATTATAAACACATTCAAAAGGCCCATCTTGTACCTCAGAAGAGCAACTCATGAAAAATGTTCAAAATGATCTACTCGCATTCATTGCAATTCCCGCGGCTGTATGTAAAGATTATATCTGCTTGCTCGCCATATGAATATCCTGCCATTGCTGAACGGAAAATGTTTCAGTTAGCTCACTACTACACACGTAAAATGTTGAGGTAAGAGTAGCCTCAAATATACACGAATGACAAATGTAACCTAATCTATATAACAACACAGCGTCATACTCTGTAAACTTATTTTAAACATGATATCTCAAAAACGAAGTATTTGCAGACATATATTTTTATGAACTTTTGTTGATGTGATAAACCCGCTTCCAAAATTTGTAAAGTATTTTGGTTACACACACTATATATATATATATAGTCTTGGTACTAAGTGAGCATATCACATCAAAGACAATAAAACTAAAGGAAAAAAAAGGAAAATGATAAGATTAGGTTAAAGGCAAGTTGACATCTTGACCGTTAAGAAGGGAAAAGAAGAAAGGAGAAAAAGAAAGATAAGTGAAGAAAAAAGAAGAAAAAAGAGAAAAAAAGTTGGTCAGTATGTATTCTTTGGGACCAAATCTCAAAATGGATTTTCGCTCCGATTAATTCAATGAAACACACATGTAAATTTTATAATGTTCCCACATACATACAGAGCAATCCAAAGGTTTTTGTTATTTAAATGCAAATCATCTGTACAACCAGCATCAAACATTGTCTGATGAAGAAAATCTATCTCGAAACATAGAAATTTCCGTGTTGCAATGTACAATTAATTAATAACTATATAATTATATGAAGCTCTATATTTATTATATTGAGCACTGTTTATAATAAAATAAATGCCGGGCCACTCAAAATAGTAAAACCTTGAGTCCTCTTCACCTGGAATTATATATATATATATATATATATAGTGACGTATTCCTGGTATTTACTTACGCACCCTTGGGAAACGTATTAATCAGTCTCTTCTCTCAAGTTATGAGCTAAATAACAGGACAGATTAGGTTTTATAGGGTAGGCTGGCAACCAGCCTACTGCAGAAAGTAATGTAAACCTACTGGGGATAACCTTCTGCCCAGTCAGTCATGTCTATTTCGAGACGTGTATCACGTATGGCACTTAACTGACTGACTGCCTATATATAGTATTATTAATCAAGTTTTAATAAAATAGTGCTCATTGTATGAACAGAGCTGTATATATATATATATATATATATATATATATATATATATATATATATACATTTCCCCCTTAATAAAGTTTATCCCCCACTTTTTTCTTGAGTTTGGTGTCTTCCTTGTTTAAGCTGAAATTCTACATATATGCTGCATAATTTCTAAGTCTTTAGCCAATTTCCCTGACGGGCTGTTAAGCAAAACCGTGGTAGGTTATTGGCTCACTCTTAGATTTTCGATTTTGTTTGCTCTACTCTCGCTTTGAGTGCTTTGTGTATTCTGCTTTCGTATTGAGCTCTTTATTGTTAAGGTTTTCGTCTTGGGTTTTTTTTTTCTTTCTCACGAATGCTTGACTTTTTGTTCAGGTGTTTCGTTGGTTTCTTTTTTGCTTCCGATTCTTTTCCCTCCGGGTCGGTTCCGGTGGGTTTCAAGCCGATCTCATTTGTAGTTTAATTATTGCTAGTCTTGACAGAATTAGTTCTGTTGCTATTGGTATTATTACTATAAATATGCATATTATCCTACGTCTATTGCACGATTGGGAGTTTCATGCGTTATACAATCATCAGGTGCATATTTCAGACTGATAGTTTAATAGATTTGAATTTAATTTCACTCGATGTTGATGGGAATTAAACTTTATAAAGTTAAGTTACTGCTTTTTTAATAACAAGATTAAAAATTTAAATATTCTACGGTTTCATGTAGATATAAATTTTAAATTTATATTTAAGATTCAAAATCAAATAAAATAAGAATAACAAATAATAAAATGCAGGGAGAAGAAATCAAAGGGGCGTAAATCATGAGTCTTAAATATTAAAATATTCAAATATTACATGTGCATAAAAATGTAGGAAAAATTAAAATTAAATTTTTAAATAAAAACAGAAATAAGATAAAAGAAAATAAAAAATGAAAAGAAATATTAAGAAGTAAAATTTAGAATTAACCCTCTAGGGCCATTCGTATCATATTTGATACAGTATGAAAACAAGCCTTGAAAGAAATATTTTCCTGAAAAATTTTTTAAGAGAAATATTTTATAAATTTCAAATGAAAGCAGTACTGACTGCTCAGTCAATGAATACCAAATGTTTCCTTATAGGGAAATACCAAATGTTTCCTTATAGGGAAATACTGTATCAAATATGATACGAATGGCCCTAGAGGGTTAATCATTGCAATTCCATCACGAATCAAGTGGGATTCCTGGTCCTTCAATCTGCTGGCTTGAACCTCTTTGCGGAGATTTGAGTCCAATGATGCTTAACCCTCTAGGGCCATTCGTATCATATTTGATACAGTATGAAAACAAGCCTTGAAAGAAATATTTTCCTGAAAAATTTTTTAAGAGAAATATTTTATAAATTTCAAATGAAAGCAGTACTGACTGCTCAGTCAATGAATACCAAATGTTTCCTTATAGGGAAATACTGTATCAAATATGATACGAATGGCCCTAGAGGGTTAAGGCTTCCACTGGGCATAAAGTGGGTGATCGGTTTTTTATTGTCATGAAGTAATAAACTGATCCCCCACTAATTACTACTTAATAATGTAATAAAATGAAAACAAGCCTTGAAAGAATTATTTTCCTGAAAAATTTTTTAAGAGAAATATTTTATAAATTTCAAATGAAAGCAGTACTGACTGCTCAGTCAATGAATACCAAATGTTTCCTTATAGGGAAATACCAAATATTTCCTTATAGGGAAATACTGTATCAAATATGATACGAATGGCCCTAGAGGGTTAAGGCTTCCACTGGTCATAAAGTGGGTGATCGGGTTTTTATTGTCATGAAGTAATAAACTGATCCCCCACTAATTACTACTTAATAATGTAATAAAAAGAATAATAAATAGGCAAACGTAAAGAGGGATTTACATCAATCTGGATTTAAGAATTTAAGTATTTTTTCTATGACAGCCTGTGGTCATTAAATCACTTCTTTTATTAAGCAATTATGGATTATTGATATGGTTTATGATGACAAGTTTTTCTAAAAGGCATAGATTACATTTATCTCCTTTTCCATTGTAATGTTAGGATTTAGCTACGATATTCGAGATAGTAATTAGGTTCTTACTTTTGTTTTTTTAATTTCCAGTAATGTACGGATAAAGCAGGACTTTGGCTGTATTTAGTGTTGTTTAAAGACATGTGGTTTTTAAATCTTATCTTCCACCTGGTAGAAGTACTTCCAAAATTTATTTTGACATTATTATGAACCGAATGAATTCCAGTCTTATAAATAATACTTTTGGACATTCATTCTCTATTCAATGGACAAGATTTGTTTTTTTCGGCTATTGCAATTATATTTAGAAGGGTCATTTATGCTATTAGTTGGGTAATGCATGTTGTTTATGAGGGCCAAATATTTTTTTGATATCATAGCATAATGTTTTGAAATATACTTATCTATGTTTTTAAATCACCTATAACTAACTCTGACATTGTTTTTGCTGAAGATTTGTTTATTTTAATTTAAAATTTAAAATTATTAACCACATGTAAACCGTAGAATATTTAAATTTTTAATCTTGATATTAAAAAACAGGAAATTCATTTTATAAGATTTAATTCCCATGAACATCGAGTGAACTTAAATTCAGATCTATTAAACTGCCAGTTTGAAATATGCACCTGATGATTGGATAACACATGAAACTCCGAGTCGTGCCATAGACGTAGGATATATGTATATTTATTAATATATATATATATATATATATATATATATGGAGACTAGGCAGGGGTTTTGATTAACTGACATTTTTGCAGTTAAGATTGAAAGAAATCAAGTATTCCCCAAAAATATAATCTTTTTCAAATTTGAAGTGAATTTCTATTCTGATTAGTTAAATTTAACCCACACGTATATTTTTCTGACTTCCTACATCAATAAATAACCAACGTATTGTTTCTTATATTCAAATGAAAATAATTTTGACAATAATGAGCTAACATTGCCTGATGACTAGGTAAAAATCTCGAAACAAAAATTTCTGGGTCACAATGTATTCTACGAGTGTCATTAAATAAATAAGGTGAATTTTTCGGTATAAGGACTTCTACGAGGATCATTCAATAAATAAGGTGAATTTTTTGGTAGAAGGACTTCTACTAGGGTCATTCAATAAATAAGATGAATTTTTCGGTATAAGGACATCTGCGAGGGTCATTCAATAAATTAGATGAATTTTTCGTAATAAGGATTCTACGAGTGTCATTCAATAAATAAAATGAATGTTTCGGCATAAGGACTTCTACGAGGGTCAATCAATAAATAAGGTGAATTTTTCGGTATAAGGACTTCTACGAGGATCATTCAATAAATAAGATGAATTTTTCGGTATAAAGACTTCTAATACACATAGAAGCTTACTTTTTTAAAATCTTTTTCCTTTACTTCTGTTTCAAAGGGATTTATTATTTTTTGCAGATTGAAAAAAAAAAAACTTTGAGAGTTTTGGAGATTAACAAAAATGGCCGACCAAGAAGCATGCTCAAGGATTGAACTGAGGCCTGTTATTAAGTTTTTGGACGCTGAAGGGTGCAAACCAGTTGAAATTCATAGGAGAATGTCAGCTGTGTATGGTGCCACATGTTTCAGCCAAAATAATGTCTACAAGTGGGCTCAATTGTTTAAAGAGAGACGGAGCATTGTTAAGGATGAAGGCCTAAGAGGAGTACAGAAGTGAGGTCTCCTGAGGTGATCGAATCACTCAATGACTCAAAATTGTCCATGATGACCTTTCCTATTCGAAGGTCAGGTGCCGGTGGGTGCCAAAAATGCTTACTGCAGAGCACAAACAGAAGAGGGTTGAGTTGTACCAGCAGTGTCTCTCCCTCATCCCCATTACAGCCTAGATATTGCCCCTCAGACTTTCAGCTGTTTGGTCCCTTGAAAGCGTTCATCAGAGGCACGAATGTTGAAAGTGACGATGAAGTCAAAAGTGCTGTGAGCGATTGGCTGAGACATCAGTCCCAAGATTTTTACGCTGAGGGAATACGGAAGTTTGTGCACAGATAGTAAAAGTACGTGACACTGCTGGGAGACTACGTTAAAAACAAAAGTTAGCTTCTATCTGTATTAGAAGTCCTTATACCGAAAAATTCACCTTATTTATTGGATGACCTTCATATATCAATCATAATTAATATATATATATATATATATATATATTAAGGTCGCATATCATAATGCAAGCATGTTTGAATAATTTATACATGTTATGTCTATTTATGTTTATTTTAATCTCCTCATATTCACGTATAATCAGCCTTTTCACAAGGTTACGTTTAAATAACTAAGTGTTGGTATTATGGATAGTTGCTGGTATCATGTACTTTAAAATATGTATGTTTCGAGAACATATCTTCATTGAAGCATGTTTTTGTTAAAAGGCGTGAATTGGAGTGGATCAGAATAAAAGTAAATAGACACAATATACTTCAATTTTTCAACTGAAAATGCTTGAACTAACATATGCTGCCTAAATATAGATATTCTAAACTATATGGTCGAGCAGGTCAGCATAACAACAACTCTGGCCAGCGTATAACATATACTGTTATGAAAATAAATATGCTGATCAATGAATATCTTCTTCTTCTTCTGCTCATTCTTCTCCTCCTCCACCTCCTCCTTCTTCTTCTGCTCCTTCTTCTGCTCCTCCACCTCCTCCTTCAACTCTTCCTCCTCGCCTTTTACTTCTTCTGCTCTTCCACCTCCTACTCCTCCACCTCCTCCTCCACCTCCTTCTTTTGCTTCTTCTTCTTCTCATTCTTCTCCTCCTCCACCTTCTACTCCGTCTTCTTCTGCTCCTTCTTCTGCTCCTCCACCTCCTCCTTCACCTCTTCCTCCTCGTATTTTTCTTCTTCTGCTCTTCCACATCCTCCTCCACCTCCTGCTCCTTCTTCTTCTGTTCCTTCTTCTGCTCATTCTTCTCCTCCTCCACCTCCTCCTCTTCCTTCTTTTGCTCCTTCTTCTGTTCCTCCACCTCCTCCTCCACCTCCACCTCCCCCTTCTTCTACTTTTCCACCTATATATATATATATATATGAAGACGTTTACCAATATAATGGGATACGGAGAAAAAGAAAATAATCTGATATATATATATTGAGCTCTCTAGTGAGGAAAATGTTAAAAATAGTTACCACTTCTGCGATTTTAGCATTACTCTTCAGCAAGGAATTGAGTTCTTTCGGTGACTGGCGTGTGTATACACCGCTTGTATATAACAAGCTAAAATTTCCTTTCTCCGATGCCGTGCGCCTATTGTCTAGGGGTTAGCAACTCCGACTGATCCTGGCTAGAAGCAAGTAGATGTCTAGCCACACTGATGAGCTGTGATACAGCGAAACAGGCTTGTAGTGGATGACGAATATATTATGCTCTCATTACGATTGAGCTGTCAAGTAAGGAAAATTTTTAAAACAGTTACTACTTCATCTATTTAAACATTACTCTTTAGTAATGAATTGAGTTTTTTGGGTGACTGGCGTGTTTATACAGCAAAACAGGCTTGTATGTGGATAACGAATATATATATCTATATATATAGTGTATAGAGGCAGCAGATAATTTCCTAAACATATATTGTGTTGACATGAAACTTTGCTAAACAACGATAACAGTTACCAAATAGCAAAGTTTTATGTCAATACAAAATAAAATCGTCTTTGATGGTGGATATTTTTGTGTTAACGTCCTTGTAACCTCTCTGAAGATGGCTCATGTGAGCCGAAAGCTTAGAACCAACTTAATAAAAAATTATCCAAATGTTGGAGAATTTTTGTCTTTATTTTCACCTGAAATTAAAGCCAAAATACGATGTTAAGAACGGCTCATGATTAAACATAATAGACATTCATTGTCTCTTATATTTAACAGTATATGTTTAGAAAAATCTAAACTTATTTATATATGGAACTTTGTCTGTGTGTGTGCGTATGTGTGTGTGTGTGTGTGTGTGTGTGTGTCTGTTACCTATATACTCCGAAACGGCTGTACCGATTTTCTTGAACATTTACACAGTTGTACTATAAGCGTCTGCGAGTGTTCTTATTTAGGTTTTGTGTCGAGGTAACCGCGATAAATATCGAAAATCGATAATCAAAAATCGGGTTATAGAAGGAGTGGTCCGATTTTAATCAAATTTGATATACTCATAGACAAAGAGATAAGAAACTATATTCAGAAGTTTCAAGGTTGCAGTTCTTACAGTAGTGCAGAAAATCGATAATATATATATAAAAGGCAAGATGTTTGTGTATGTGTCTATTATCTGCCTGTATGTCTGTATTTTTTCAGCCTTTTTGTTTTAGTTTTTGCTTTGGGTTTGGCTCTAAGTAGGTATAATTGTAGTTCTCAGTCTCAGCCATGATACCATTTACTCAGAGGACTTATCTAGCCTTCATAATTCATTTACGACGAAAAGACTTATTTGATATCGATACCAGGAAATCAAAATTTGATTTACATCCATTCATTTTTATTTCAATCTACGGTTTCGCTTCTTTGACTGGAAACAAATATGGCTTTTTAGTCTTTCGTGCCAACGTCCAAAGAGTCTGAGCTCCAGGACCATGGATTAGTTTTAAAGCTTTCATTACGACCGAGCAACGCCGGGCTATACTGCTAGTATATATATATATATATATATATATATATATATATATATATATATACATAAATCGTTTCTAATACCTCTCTCTTTTGCATCTGTCTGTAACAGGAAGAAGTCTTTCTATTTATTATTACTTTAAATATTATTTAAATATTATTTAAATACTATTTAAATACTATTTAAAGATAATAGATATTTTATTTGCCCTTGAAAATAAAATCTAATGATTCTGAGGTGAAAATATCAAACCTTCGTAATCGCAGAAATAACCTTTGTTCTCACATAATCATAAACTGTTGACAAAGGTAAGATAATCCTTAGCACAATCACCGCTGGGAAACGCCTGAAATTGTCAAGAATAAAGGACAAAGAGGGAACCCTAAGTTGGTTAATATCCCTTCTGCTTTCGACTCATAATAATGGCGTGCATTTGTGTACAAATAATATAAATACATTCATAAAGTAAGCACGCATGTCCTCTTAGCAATTATGAATCAACCAACCAAGGAAAAACTAAGGTTAAACGCTAAGAACTAGCGTCTTGAATTAAATTATCTGCTCTTCTATCGGAAATTGTGGCCTGTATTCGGTAATATCAGTTCTGTGTGTGTATGTGCGTCTGTGTGCGCGGTCACGGTGCATGTGTGTTCCCTGCTTGGAGGACTAAAGAACGCACTCGACTTTGGCTCTACACGTGGAGACCTTTACCTATATGAAGGTTTAGTCGGATCTGATAAGCTGGTTTCCGCGGGTCAATCTGATTCGTTCTTAAATCTAAGAAAGACGTATTTTTAAACAAAAGACTGTATCCGCAAATTGTAGGTGAATGATTTGGAGTCGGAATGAGAAGCTTTTTGTCTGAAATAAACTTTTTTTTCACAATTCTAAAATAATTTTTATGAGATTTAAATTTATATTTGCTTTAACTTAGCAGACCGCCTGCAGTCTCTCCCTCACCGGCGCGACGTGGCTTCCCTGTGTCTCTTCTATAAATACTTTCACGGCTTCTGCTCCGATGAACTTAGATCACTGGTGCCCCCTAGGTTCGAATTTGCACGAGATACTAGATTAGCAACTAGATCCCACCCTTTTAGAGTGAAACCGATAAAATGCAACCGCAACTTCTACTCCAACAGTTTCTTTTCTCGTACTTCCCGACTGTGGAATTCCCTTCCACAAGACTGCTTCCCCGACGGCTAAAATCTCCAGGAGTTTAAATGTATGGTCAATAGACACCTCCTAACAAACTAACTTCCATTCTTTCAAACACTCTTCCCACCCACCCAACTATCTATCATCCCTCTTCTGACATTTCCTATATCTAACCACTCTTTCTATTTACCTCCCCCTATGTAGCCCCAAGCGCAATAGTGGTAGTGGAATGCCTTGCTTGAGGCACACTCCAATCACGTCTATTGAACAGGTGAAGAGGGTTATTCCTTGTTTCCTGTTCAGGTTGTGGTTTCCGGTTTTTCTCTTCTTCAAACTTTTCACTCTTTTTTTTTTATTTTTATTTTTTTTTCAATTGGAGTAGATAATCTAAACTATCGTCCGGTTCACACTCCACCCACGTCTATTGAACAGGTGAAGAGGCTTATCCCTTGTTTCCTGTTCAGGTTGTGGTTTCCGGCTTTTCTCTTCTCCAAACTTTTCACTCTTTTTTTTTTATTTTTTATTTTTTTTTCAATTGGAGTAGATAGTCTAAACTATCGCCCGGTTTACACTCCACCCACGTCTATTGAACAGGTGAAGAGGCTTATCCCTTGTTTCCTGTTCAGGTTGTGGTTTCCGGTTTTTCTCTTCTCCAAACTTTTCACTCTTTTTTTTTTATTTTTATTTTTTTTTTCAATTGGAGTAGATAGTCTAAACTATCGTCCGGTTTACACTCCACCCACGTCTATTGAACAGGTGAAGAGGCTTATCCCTTGTTTCCTGTTCAGGTTGTGGTTTCCGGCTTTTCTCTTCTCCAAACTTTTCACTCTTTTTTTTAATTTTAATTTTTTTTTTCAATTGGAGTAGATAATCTAAACTATCGCCCGGTTTACACTCCACCCACGTCTATTGAACAGGTGAAGAGGGTTATCCCTTGTTTCCTGTTTTGGTTGTGGTTTCCGGTTTTTCTCTTTTCTCTTTTCCAATCTTTTTACTCTTACGTAGCCCCCTGCGCATCAGTGGCGTTTTCGCCTTGCTTGGGGTGAAATGATTAAAAAAAAAGTTACAACATTATTAACGCTATTGTTTTTTTTATTTAGTCACGTTTAATACTTTGCTACTAACAATCTCTTTCAATCGTGAAGTAACTTCGAATTTATTCTGTAATCATTAACAATGCACTTACATTATACATATAATTATAAAAAAAGATGTTTAAAAGAATGGCCAGTCCATTCTCCCGCTGCAGAAAATACCTGACTTCTGCGATGAATTATAAAATAATTAGATTAGACCAGTGATGGAGTATCAAGGATGAGGATGCTAGACCCTCATTTGCCACCTTTGAATGAACTCAGAGTCATTTATACAGTCCCGTAAGGGACCAATTATTTTCCGCCTTACAATGCTATTCTCATAGACCAAAGGTTCCCAACCAGTGGGTCGCGACCTCTTGGGGGGGGTCGCGAAGCCTTGACAGGGAGTCGCGACGCCTTGGCAGGGAAGCGTGTAGCTTTTTTAGAATTAGCTTGGAATAATATTTGCAGCTTCTTCTCTCGCACTTCCCGCCTGTGGAACTCGCTCCCGTATTCTTGCTTTCCTGACGGCTACAACCTCCAGAAATTTAAATGCAAAGTCAATACTCATCTACTAACCACTGGACTCTAGCTCTCTCCCCACCCCTGTATAACCTTCACTTTCTCTCCACCTATGTATCTGTCATCGCACCTGCTTTCTCAGCTTTCTATTGTTCCTTTCTAACTAGCTTGTACTCCTCACTCTTTTCTAATTAATATTTTCACATTTATGTAGCCCCCTGCACATCAGTGGCGTTTCCGCCTTGCTCGGGGTGAAATGATTAAAAAAAAAATTGTATTTCATCAATTACATTTTTAAAGCTCTTACATTTTTTTTATTTAGGTGCAAAGTGATAGTTTATGACAAACGTTTTGAAGGTTGTTATTTCTAAACCTTGAAACAAATTAATGCCTATATTATCCTTGTATCTGTCTTGTGTATCTTACTCTTCTATGTTCCTCTTCTTTTCAGCACTATCCAACTTCGGCAAGCGAGAACTGAACCGTTCCCTTGCCAAATCTCTTTAAAAGACATCTTAAAATTTCTCCAATCTTATAGAAATCACAAATGCATTCCAAATAGTTTTATCTTTAAATTTTATGCTGTTCATTTTTGTAATTATTTGATTGAATTAAAAGGAACCAAATAAATTTTGTATAAAGAATATTTACATATTCAGGTTCGACCAATTTGGTAATAAATAATTACAGAATTTTAAAATATTTTTAGATGTGTCTTTCCCTGTCCTTCACAGAAAATAAAAATAAAATTAAGCTGCTGATAGTAAGCCCTAATAAGGGGGTCGCATGAGTATCAAACTTTTAGATAAGGGGTCGGGAGTGACAAAATGTTGGGAACCACTGCCATAGACGCAACAATGCAAACCTATCTCAACTTCAGTGCTATTTCCCTGGAAAATATTCATGTGAGCTCAACTATTTCGATTTATCAGTTCAGATCTTTTTATTACTATGTTACAGTTTAAAGTCGATTCACCCTCATTTCCTATATATTCTAACTTTTAGTTGCGATAGTATTGGAATCACTACCGATCCCCCTTCTGTAGTGCAAATTGAGAGTTGCAGCTGTATTACGAAACCGGGAATCTCTCTACAATATATTCAGTTGGCCTCTGTCTGAAGTTATATATACAACTGACAGATGAAATGTAGTTTATTCGCTTTAGGACAGATAATACACTTTGATCCAAGCTGAAAAGAAAGAGGCTACGGCGACCGCGATAAAATCTGCCTTTTTCAAATGCACAATACCGAACGTAAGAAACAGAGCAAGACTATCGCATATAAATCCACCTACAATAAATAGAATAAAATTATTATTGAGGAAAGTGTTCGTAAGACGGGGATTTTGATAGCGTGGAAACAGGGGAACACTCACGACTTGGTATCATTGAGGAAAAGGAATGAATCAAAGAAAGAAATGAAGAAGTTAACGAACAAATAAAGATGTGTTTAACCTCATAAATAATGGACGATTGTTTTCATCGCGTGGAAATATCGGCAAAGACACTACTTGATTTCAGTGAAAAAAAAAATGAATGAAAGAAGGAAGAGTGGAAGTCAGTTTTTAACCTGCTGTTTCGGTGAAATGGAAAAAAATGTCAATTTTAAATCTTTTCATTTGCACCCACTTCTTAAAATAAAGACCATTATTCAAATTTATGATTTTTATTGCAATATTTTGTTGTTAAGCTCAAATGTTTAACGGTGCGACAGGGGAATTTCTACGGATGTTTTATTGTCGTAGGAGTCTCTATGAGTTTGCTCAAACATTAACTGAAGAATTAAGATCCATTGGAATATTAAAATAGGGAAACCATTTTCACGAATTAAAACTAGTCATTATTATTATTTATATTATTATTATTATTTTAGACGGGGTGGTTGTGAGGGTGGGCTTAATACTTTTCCTCGCCATTGTCGGATGTTAAGGAGACTGCAACAAAGTTTAAGATGAGCCATGCAAAGCGGCTGTTAAAGGATTTCTCATTTTTCGTCTTTCTCTGCCCATATTTTTTTCTTCCTCCTTCTCTCTCTCTCTCTCTCTCCCTACCTCCCTCGCTCTCCCAGATTCCCTCGAATTCTCTGTTATTCTTTCGCCCCCTCTCTACTCTTCACACACACACACACACACACACACACACACACACACACACACACACACACACACACACTGTCTATGACTGGCAAAGTTTGAGATGAATAATTCAAATATACTGAGTTAAGTTGAATGTCAAGCATAATTTTCAACAGCAATGTTTCATTCACATTTTATGTAAGTAACTTCACTAATTCGGTAAAAAAATGAGCATACTATGATGAAAAAAATGACTCAAACTTAATGAAAACAAAGTTTTATCATCAAAACATTTATGTTATTATTAAGTGGAAAGAGCAAAAGATTTTTTTATTATTAAATTATGTTTTGTGATCCCTTTCATAATATTCGAAATTTTGGAAAAATCTTGCTTTTCTTGTGTCAGTTGTGGGTGTTAGAAATCAGAATAGAGAATTTTAACGTCTTTTTTGCAGAGAAAAAACAGATTGATTTGGAAATTCTTGCAAATCTCAAATAATTGTCGGATTTTAATGAAAATTTCAAAACTTTTTCCTAAATGAATGAAATTATTTCGGAAATGTATTTTGCTCAAAAATTTTGGTAAAAATGTTTTTAACACCCTTTAAACAGCGACTTCATTTTTACGAAATTTCGAGAAAATAAATTTTGTAGTGCATAATATTTACCTTTTCATTTGCACCCACCCCCTTCTTAAAATAAAAACCATTATTTAAATTTATGATTTTCATTGCAATATTTTGTTGTTAAGATCAAATGTTTAACGGTGAGACAGGGAAATTTCTACGGATGTTTTATTGTCGTAGGAGTCTCTATGAGTATGCTCAAACATTAACTGAAGAATTAAGATCCATCGGAATATTAAAATAGGGAAACTTTTTTCACGAATTAAAACTAGTCATTATTATTATTGTCATTTTTCATCATATTTCGATTTCTACTTTGGTCTCACTACCAACCAAGTCTGCGGGGAGACCGAAGGCAGGTCGTGGCGTGTTGTTATGACTACATTTCATGTTTTTCTATCTTCCCTATCATCCCTAGCATTACATAGATAAAGTTTTCTTTAGTGTGTGGGCTGTACTTAATAAGACAATTTTTTGTATATCTCTTAAGCTGGGGTTTCCAGGGATTCTTTCAATGTGTTGTTTTGTTCTATTTTTTATCATTCCAAGTGCACCTACTATCACTGGCACAGCTCTTGTTTTCAATTTCCACATTTTTTCTATTTCAATTTCCAGCTCTTTATATTTTGATAGTTTTTCAAATTCCTTGATTGCTATGTTACAATCCGCTGGACAAGCCATATCAATTAATAGACAAGTTTTCTCCTTCTGGTTTTTAACAATAATGTCTGGCCAGTTTGCTTCAATTTTTCTATCTGTGTAGATGCTGTAATCCCATAGAATGGTTACATCTTCTATTTCTGTAACCGGTGCTGGGTGATGTTCATACCATTGTTTGTTTACAGCTTTTCAATAATGTTTGCACATTGTCCAATGTAAATATTGCCCAACTCTATCGTGGCGATTTTTATATTCATTTGGGGCAAGCACAGAACAGCCTGAGATTAGGTGGTCTATTGTTTCTTGGTGTTCATCACAAAACCTGCATTTTGGATCCATATTATTATGCATAACATTTGCCTGAAAGTTTCTAGTGAAAAGATTTTGGTCTTGTGCTGCAAGAATAAAGCCTTCAGTTTCAGACTTTAATCCAGATGCACGTAACCATCGATGAGTATTAATTTTGTCAACATTGGATTTATTGGCACGTTCTGGATATTGGCCATGCAGAGGTTTGTTTTGCCAGCGCTGTTTCATCTGTTCAAGAGTTTTATCTTTGGCTTTCATTTTCATATTTTTTGCCGCAATAGTTGGTTCTTGGCTTCTGTTTTGCTTTTCTACAGGATCTACTAACTGTAAATCGTGTTTGTATTTACTGCCTTCTTTTATTATTGAATATTTTTTCTTTCTTTCTTCATGTTGCCTTACTAATTGTATCATCCAATCCTTTGTTGTTTCTATGTATGTTAGTAAGCCAATAGTTGTTGCCTTGTATGACAATTCCAGCTGATTAAGACCTCTTCCACCTTTTTTACGGTGTATGTAGAAACGGTCTACATCATCCTTTGGATGATGCATCTTATGCTTAGAAAGAAGCTTTCTTGTTTTAGCATCCATCCGCCTGATGTCGTTTAGAGTCCAGTTTAAGATGTTAAAGCTATATTGGACAACTGGGATTGCAAGGCTATTAATGGCCCTAACTCTGTTCTGAGAATTCAATTCAGTTTTTAATATCATTCGTAGCCTTCTATAGTCCTGTTTACGCACTATTTCTTTCATTTTTTTATGGTGAATGTTTTCACTCTCATTTACACCTAGGTATTTATAAGCTTCTTCTGGTTTCAATTCTTTTATTGTTACAGCAGGGTCTAAGCTAATTGAGGATGTTTCTTGTATTGATCCACGTAAAACTGTAGCTTTAGCACATTTATTCAAATTGAATTTCATTCCAATGTCTTCGCTGAAGCATTTTACCGTTTGCAGAAGACCTTCCAGCTCATTATCATTCTTAGCACATAACTTTAAGTCATCCATGTAAAATAGATGGCTTATTTTCTTTTGGCCTATTTTATAACCACATTCAGTCTTATTAAGTTGACTGGTTAGTGCTATTAATGATATGCAGAATAGTAAGGGAGACAAAGAATCACTTTGAAATATACCTCTTTTGATGTTTATTTCATCAGACTTATATGTTCCATTTATATGATTGAGGTAAAGGGTTATTATTATTATTATTATTATTTCATTTTTCATCATATTTCGATTTCTGCTATGGTCACCCTACCAATCAAGTCTGCGGGAAGACCTAAGGCAGATCATTGTATGTTGTTATGGCTCCATTTCATGTTTTTTCTATCTCCCCTATCATCCCTAGCGTTACATAGACAAAGTTCTCCTTAGTGTGTGGGCTGTACTTAACAAGACAATTTTTTGTATATCTCTTAAGCTGGGGTTTCCAGGGATTCTTTCAATGTGTTGTTTTGTTCTATTTTTTATCATACCAAGTGCACCTACTATCACTGGCACGATTCTTGTTTTCAATTTCCACATTTTTTCTATTTAAATTTCCAAGTCTTTATATTTTGACAATTTTTCGAATTACTTGGTTGCTATGTTACAATCCGCTGAACAAGCCATATCAATTAATAGACAAGTTTTTTCTTTTTAGGTTTTAACAATAATGTCTGGCCTATGTGCTCTAATTTTATTATTGTTATTATGTCATTTTTCATCATATTTCGATTTTTGCTATGGTCGCACTACCAAACAAGTCTGCGGGATGACCTAAGGCAGGTCGTGGCGTGTTGTTATGTCTCCATTTCATGTTTTTCTATCTCCCCTATCATCCTTAGCATTACATAGACAAAGTTCTCCTTAGAGTGTTGGCTGTACTTAACAAGACAATTTTTGTATATCTCTTAAGCTGGGGTTTCCAGGGATTCTTGTTTTCAATTTCTACATTTTTTCTATTTCAATTTCCAGGTCTTTGTATTTTGACAGTTTTTCAAATTCCTTGGTTGCTATGTTACAATCCGCTGGACAAGCCATATCATTTTATAGACAAGCTTTTTCTTTCTAGTTTTTAACAATAATGTCTGGCCTATTTGCTTCAATTTTTCTGTCTGTGTAGATTGTGTAATCTCATACAATGATGACATCTATTTCTGTAACCGGTGCTGGATGATGTTCATAACAGTGTTTGTTTACAGATTTTCATAGTGTTTGCACATTGTTCAATGTAAATATTGCCCAACTCAATCATGGCGATTTTTATATTCATTTGGGCCAAGTACCGAACATCCTGAGATTAGATGGTCTATTGTTTCTTGGTGTTTATCACAAAACCTGCATTTTGAATCCATATTATTATGTATAATATTTGCCTGAAAGTTTCTAGTAAAAAGACTTTAGTCTTGCGCTGCAAGAATAAAGCCTTCAGTCTCAGACTTTAATCCAGATGCACGTAACCATCGATGAGTATTAACTCTATCAAAATTGGATTTATTGGCACGTTCTGGATATTGGCCATGCAGAGATTTGTCTTGCCAGCGTTGTTTCATCTGTTTAAGAGATTTATCTTTGACTTTCATTTTCATATTTTTTGCCACAATAGTTGGTTCTCGGCTTCTGTTTTGCTTTTCTAAAGAATCCACTAAATGTAAACCTTGTTTGTATTTATTGCTTTCTTTTATTATTGAATATTTTTTCTTTCTTTCTTCATGTTGCCTTACTAATTGTATAATTCAGTCCTTTGTTGTTTCTATGTATGTTAGTAAGCCAATAGTTGTTGTCTTGTATGACAATTCTAGCTGAATAAGACCTCTTCTACCTTCTTTACGGGGTATGTATAGATGCTCTACATTAGCCTTTGGATGATGCATCTTATGCTTAGAAAGAAGCTTTCTTGTTTTAGAATCCATTCACCTGATGTCGTTTTGAGTCCAGTTTAAAATGTTGAAACTATATTGGACAACTGGGATTGCAAGGCTATTAATAGATATAATTCTGTTCTGAAAATTCAATTCAGTTTTTAATATCAGTCATAGCCTTCTATAGTCCTCTTTACGCACTATTTCTTTCATTTTTTATGGTGAATTTTTTCACTCTCATTTACACCTGGGTATTTATAAGCTTCTTCAGGCTTTAATTCTTTTTAATTCAGCAGGGTCTAAGCTAATTGAGGATGTTTTTTGTAGTCATCCACGTAAAAATTTAGCTTTAGCACATTTATTCAAATTGAATTTCATTCCAATGTCTTCGCTGAAGCATTTTACAGTTTGCAGAAGACCTTCCAGCTCATTATCATTCTTAGCATATAACTTTAAGTCATCCATGTAAAATAGATGGCTTATTTTCTTTTAGCCTATTTTATAACCACATTCTGTCTTATTAAGTTGACTGGTTAGTGCTATTAATGATATGCAGAATAGTAAGGGAGATAAAGAATCACCTTGAAATATACCTCTTTTGATGTTTATTTCATCAGACTTATAGGTTCCATTTACATGATTGAGGTAAAGGGTTGTTTTCCATATAGACATGCACTGTTTGATGAAATTGATGGTAACGGGCGATATCTTGTATATATTTAAAGTCTTTAAAATCCAGGAATGTGGCACACTATCGAATGACTTTCGATAATCTATCCAGGCAATACTAAGATTTTTCTTTGTACTGTAGTAGTTTTCCAGTATCATTCTGTTAATAAGCAATTGGTCTTTACATCCCTAACTGCCACGTTTGTACCCTTTTTGTTCAAGTGGTAACATGTCATTTCTTTCCAAGAATAAATAAGTTTGTTCTGTTAAAATAGATGTTAATAGTTTATATGTTGTCGGAAGGCATGTAATTGGTCTGTAGTTTTTCGGATTGTTTGTATCACTATTCTTGGGTAGAAAAAATGTAATTCCTTTGGTCATCCATGCAGGAATTTTAATGGGATCGTCAACCATTTCTTGAAGTTCTTTGGCTAGTTTTTTATGTGCTGTATTTAAATAATATAGCCAAAAGTTAGGAATTTTATCTATACCTGGGAATTTCCAATTGTGTGCTTTTTTTAGTGCAAATTTAACATCCTCTTCTGTAATTCCAGACCATGTCTGTTCTGGTTTATCTTTGATTCGTTCTATCTCTTGTGCAATCCAATCTACTTCTTTGTTATGATCTTTAGGGCATACCCATATTTTCTCCCAGAACTGTATAACTTCTTCCATTTTTTGGTGGGAGGGACTGTCACTTCGATTCTTTTTTTACCTATTTCTTTGCATCGGTTGGTAAAATCTTGTGTTTGTCTGTAGAATCTTGATCATTTCTCATAGCGTCTTATTCTTTGAGCCTTCAGTTGTATTGTTTGCTTTATTTTTTTCTTTAGTTGATAGGACATCATTTTCAATGTTGTATTTTTTTCGACTCTTCTTCTTCTTCTTCTTCTTCTTCTTATTGTTATTATTATTATTATTATTATTATTATTATTATTATTATTATGTCATTTTTCATCATATTTCGATTTCTGCTTTGGTCTCACTATCAACCAAGTCTGCGGGGAGACCTAAGGCAGGTAGTGGCGTGTTGTTATGGCTCCATTTCATGTTTTTCTATCTTCCCTATCATCCCCAGCATTACATAGATAAAGTTTTCCTTAGTGTGTGGGCTGTACTTAATAAGACAATTTTTTGTATATCTCATTAGCTGGGGTTTCCAGGGATTCTTTCAATGTGTTGTTTTGTTCCATTTTTTATCATTCCAAGTGCACCTACTATCACTGGCACAACTCTTGTTTTCAATTTCCACATTTTTTCTATTTCAATTTCAAGGTCTTTATATTTTGACAGTTTTTCAAATTCCTTGATTGCTATGTTACAATCCGCTGGACAAGCCATATCAATTAATAGACAAGTTTCCTCCTTCTGGTTTTTAACAATAATGTCTGGCCTGTTTGCTTCAATTTTTCTGTCTGTGTAGATGGTGTAATCCCATAGAATGGTTACATCTTCTATTTCTGTAACCGGTGCTGGATGACGTTCATACCAGTGTTTGTTTACAGCTTTTCCATAATGTTTGCACATTGCCCAATGTAAATATTGCCCAACTCTATCGTGGCGATTTTTATATTCGTTTGGGGCAAGCACAGAACAGCCTGAGATTAGGTGGTCTATTGTTTCTTGGTGTTTATCACAAAACCTGCATTTTGGATCCATATTATTATGCATAATATTTGCCTGAAAGTTTCTAGTGAAAAGACTTTGGTCTTGTGCTGCAAGAATAAAGCCTTCAGTTTCAGACTTTAATCCAGATGCACGTAACCATCGATGAGTATTAACTTTGTCAACATTGGATTTATTGGCACGTTCTGGATATTGGCCATGCAGAGATTTGTCTTGCCAGCGCTGTTTTATCTGTTAAAGAGCTTTATCTTTGGCCTTCATTTTCATGTTTTTTGCCGCAATAGTTGGTTCTTGGCTACTGTTTTGCTTTTCTACAGAACCTACTAACTGTAAATCTTGTTTGTATTTACTGCCTTCTTTTATTATTGAATATTTTTTCTTTCTTTCTTCATGTTGCCTTACTAATTGTATCATCCAATCTTTTGTTGTTTCTATGTATGTTAGTAAGCCAATAGTTGTTGTCTTGTATGAAAATTCCAGCTGAATAATACCTCTTCCACCTTCTTTACGGGATATGTAGAGACGGTCTACATCAGCCTTTGGATGATGCATCTTATGCTTAGAAAGAAGCTTTCTTGTTTTAGCATCCATTCGCCTGATGTCGTTTAGAGTCCAGTATAAGATGTTAAAGCTATATTGAACAACTGGGATTGCAAGGCTATTAATGGCCATAACTCTGTTCTGTGAATTTAATTCAGTTTTTAATATCATTCGAAGCCTTCTATAGTACTCTTTACGCACTATTTCTTTCATTTTTTTATGGTGAATGTTTTCGCTCTCATTTACACCTAGGTATTTATAAGCTTCTTCTGGTTTCAATTCTTTTATTGTTACAGCAGGGTCTAAGCTAATTGAGGATGTTTCTTGTATTGATCCACGTAAAACTGTAGCTTTAGCACATTTATTCAAATTAAATTTCATTCCAATGTCTTCGCTGAAGCATTTTACAGTTTGCAGAAGACCTTCCAGCTCATTATCATTCTTAGCATATAACTTTAAGTCATCCATGTAAAATAGATGGCTTATTTTCTTTTGGCCTATTTTATAACCACATTCTGCCGTATTAAGTTGACTGGTTAGTGCTATTAATGATATGCAGAATAGTAAGGGAGACAAAGAATCACTTTGAAATATACCTCTTTTGATGTTTATTTCATCAGACTTATAGGTTCCATTGATATGATTGAGGTAAAGGGTTGTTTTCCATATAGACATGCACTGTTTGATGAAATTGATGATGACGGACGATATCTTGTATATATTTAAAGTCTTTAAAATCCAGGAATGTGGCACACTATCGAATGACTTTCGATAATCTATCCAGGCAATACTAAGATTTTTCTTTGTACTGTAGCAGTTTTCCAGGATTATTTTGTTAATTAGCAATTGGTCTTTACAACCATAACAGCCACGTTTGCACCCTTTTTGTTCAAGCGGTATCATGTCATTTCTTTCTAAGAATAAATATGTCTGTTTTGTTAAAATAGATGTTAATAGTTTATATGTTGTCGGAAGACATGTAATTGGTCTGTAGTTTTTCGGGTTGTTTGTGTCACCATTCTTGGGTAGAAGAAATGTAATTCCTTTGGTCATCCATGCAGGAATTTTAGTGGGATCATCAACCATTTCTTGAAGTTCTTTGGCTAGTTTTTTATGTGCTGCATTTAAATAATATAGCCAAAAGTTAGGAATTTTATCTATACCTGGGAATTTCCAATTGTGTGCTTTTGTTAGTGCAAATTTAACATCATCTTCTGTAATTCCAGACCATGTCTGTTCTGGTTTATTTTTCATTCGTTCTATCTCTTGTACTTCCTTGCCATGTTCCCTAGGACACGCCCATATCTCTTCCCAGATCTGTGTGACCTCTTCCATTCTGGGGGGTGGGACTGTCACTTCAATTCTTTTTTTACCTATTTCCCTGTAAAATCTCTTTGTATCAGTCTGAAAAATCTTGTTTTGTCTGTAAAATTTTACTCTTTTTTCATAGCGTCTTATCCTTTGAGCCTTCAGTTGGATTTTTTGCTTTATTTTTTCTTTATTTGATAAGATTTCATTTTCATTCCTAATGTTATATTTTCTTTCGGCTCTTTTATTATTATTATTATTATTATTATTATTTATTTATTTATTTATTTATTTTATTTTTATTATTATTATTATGTCATTTTTCATCATAATTCGATTTCTGCTATGGTCACACTTGGTAGGTAGTGCGACCATAGCAGAAATAGAAATAGTGAATTTGAATATTGTTCCACTCTGTTTTTATATACATTTGGAGCAAGTACAGAACATCCAGAGATTAGGAAGTCTATGGTTTTCTGGTATTTGTTACAGAACCTGCATTTTGTATCCTCGTTAGTGTGTATTATTATTTTTTATTTTATTTTTTTAAATTTCTTTTGAATGCACATTTAATTCCTGGTTCCAATCACAGACCAAAGGTCAGAAATGGCATCATGACGCTATCAATTTAACAGTTGTATAAAAGAATATCCTAAAAAATATAAACATTTTACAGTATTTACATTATACAGACTAATGTCCTCATCTTTGTTGCTATTTGCACGACGTTTCGGCCGTTTTACGCTCCGGCCTTCGTCAGGTGCTAGGAATTTCGAACTGAACCTTTTATTATAATCCATGGGGTATATCATCCACACCCCTTGCTATTGGAAATCATGAGTTATCTCCCTCTAACTCTGCAAGTTTCTTGCTCACCACTGTAGTGACGAACAATTAATTTACAGGGTTAGACTAACTCATGGCTCTACTCCTAGTCTTGCTTTGCAAGAATAAATCTTTAATTCATAGTCTTTGCTGTTGTATTGTGATAATGGAATTTTAACGGATAATTTATTGACAGAAACCTCGCCATAATCTTTAATCATTACCTTCAGAATTAAGATCAGAAAATTCAATTAGGAAAAATAAATTAAATTTTCACAGGTTGTTCTAGTTTATTTTAAATGTCAAACTGTAATATAAACTTTAGCTTTTGTAACTAGGCACAGGAGTTAATCGTTAGCCATTGAGGATTTCCTGGGTCGAGGTTAACGCCTCCTGTGCTGTAAGTTGAGTTATGTTTCTCTCATTTTAGGTGGAAGAAGTTGCTCAGCTCCAGGGATTCCCAACCCTACGGCAGCACCTTCCTTATCGCACTAAAATGCTTGGGTCGGTGTAAAACCGATGCAGATGTGACAATGGTTGCTGGGGCTGGATACAACCCAAATTTTTGTCCTTGGCCCATATGCACAAGTAAGCGTATGGCGCTCCCTACGTGAAAAAGGACATTGCGTCATATCTAATCTTGGTGGGGAGGCCGGGTAAATATACCTAACGTTTATAACTTTAAACATGTTCATATTTAGTCAAAGTAAAAAAAAAAGAAAAAAGAAAAGAAAAACAACACAAAATAACAGGAACAAAACAAAACAAAACAAAAAGCAAACAAACATTTAGTCATATTTAATAACCTCTAGAGGGAAATTCTTAATTGTTACATTTGTTTTCCCTCAGTAGCTTTCACTAGAAACAAAGAAGAGAGTACTGGATTGCTATGTGATTTCAGTTCTTCAATATGGCAGTGAATGTTGGACAATATCAACAAAGATAAAGTGAAATACTTGAAGCAGCTGAAATGTTGTTCTACAGAAGGATGCTGCGGATATCGTAGACCGAGCATGTGAGCAATGACGAAGTGTTGGAAAGAATGGAAATGAAAAGGAAATTAATATTGAGCATCAGGAAGAGACAACTGAAGTTCCTGGGACATGCAATGAGGAAGGAGGGCTTGGAGAATATGATACTAACAGGCCAGATAGAAGAAAAAAGAGACAGAGGAAAACATCGGATAACATATTTGAAGGGCCTGAGCAGGTGGATGAGAGAACGGGGGCTGCGAGATGTTACAGGAGAAAGCGTGCTAAGAGCCACCAGGGATAGGGAGACGTGGAAGGCCATCGCCTACGTCCTGAAAGAACAAGGCACATAGAAGAAGAAGTTACCGTACTATTGACTGAGCAACATTAGACAAATTTTTGGCCGATCAATATGGCCCGGAGAACTCAAATTAAGAAGACCTTGTGCCACATCTTGCCTTAGTGGGAAGGCAACTAAATCCTGTAGTTACCGTGCTATTACTGAATATGAATGATCGTCCTTGAAACTGAAGTCACTAGAGGGCGCACCATTAGTTGGATATAAAATCACTACCATTCACTATAATGACGTCGTCTGTTTCTTTTCACTTCATTTTTTAACTTCATAATGAAAATTTCTCATTTTTTACGCCTTTTCTTTGTATTTCTCTCTTACTTTTGCCATCATTATTCATACTTCGTCTCCTTGCCGTACCCCTTCACCCCATGCTTAATATGAATTCGCTGTCTGTTACAGAATGTTTTCAAATTCGTCATTTCCTTGTTGCAACCAAGTGCATCATTCAAAGCTATTGTGTGCAACTTACCCCCACCGCCCAGCCTGACGGCATGGTTGATGCACACGATGACGTCACGCACAATGCCCGACGCTAATGAAATATGCATACCCCGTTCAGTAGTTGCTCTGTAATCGGGATGAAACACATTGTTTGGGGTAGATTAACTGAAAAACTGACAGAGAGAGGCTAAGTTATGTAGAAAACACAGACAGACATTCAGATCGAAAGGCGGAAAAGAACGAATGAAAATATTTTGAAAATAGCCCGGATGACGCATAAAATTACATCATAGTCTTAGCCTGTGAAAAAGATCCCAACCCAACTCCAAAAAAAAAAAAAAAAAAAATTAAAACAAAATAAAAGAGTTAGAATGCCAGAAGCATAAGATGATATACCGCCTGAAAAGCCTGGAGAGAAATCTTTTTTCTCGGAAACAATGCAAATATTTCTTAAATGCTATCTAATATCAGTCATCCTTGTATCAAGTTGAACATTGTTATCAGCCACTGAATATAAAACTCGTTATAGTAGAATGGACCAATATCTGCACTGGAAAATATGCAACTTTTACGGGATGAAACTGTTATGAAACTAATATGAATATCACTCAGACCCGGTTACAGATAGAGGACCTGCAACAATTTTATGGGACTTTAAAATACACATAGACAACACAATCAAAGCAATTCGCTCAGACATCGTGATTAAAGAACACAAAACAGAATGTGCTTTCTTATTTACACGACAGTCCTTGCAGACTGAAATGTCTCTTTGAAGATCTTTAAAAGCTATAAAAACACAAGGATCTAGAAGTGTAAATAAAAAATGTGTCACATGAGAACGTCAAAACTTCCAGTTGTAGTTGAAGTTCTCGAATTGATTGGAAAAGATTCCGATAGACTCATTGAAGGGATTCCTGGCAGTCCAAGCCTTAACTCTCAACCATCAATTAAAGTTACACCACTACTAACCATGGGTATATCATACCCGATTTTGAAAATGTTCAGAAAATATTACATATACATCTTTATTTGAAATATTTTACATGCAGTCACTAGCAACTTTGTAGTTTGAGTTAACATTAATAGGAACTGAAAAAAGCATTATTTAGGTAAGAAAATCAGGCACTGAAAAATGTAATTAAATTCTAATGAAAATGGCGTCATTTGCATTGGTCATACCCACGGTTAGAGTTCTCGGGTAAAAGAAATACAAAAAATGTGGCACATGAAAACATCAATAATTCCAGTTTTAGCTGGAACCCACGGATTGACTGGAAAAGGTCCTGATAGACTCATTAAAGGGATGCCTGGTAGTCCATTCCTTAAAGAGATACAAAAAAATGTGGCACATAAAGACATTAATAATTCCAGTTGTAGTTGGTGCCCTCGGATTGATTGGAAGAGGTTCCGATAGACTCATTCAAGGAATTCCTGGTAGCCCATGCCTTAAAGAGATACAAAAAATGTGGCACATGAAAACATTAATAATTCCAGTTGTAGTTGGTGCCCTCGGATTGATTGGAAGAGGTTCCGATAGACTCATTCAAGGAATTCCTGGTAGCCCATGCCTTAAAAAGATACAAAAAAATGTGGCACATAAAGACATTAATAACTCCAGTAGTAGTTGGAGACCTCGTATTGATTGGAAAAGGTTCCGATAGACTCATTCAAGGAATTCCTGGTAGCCCATGCCTTAAAGAGATACAAAAAATGTGGCACATGAAAACATTAATAATTCCAGTTGTAGTTGGTGCCCTCGGATTGATTGGAAGAGGTTCCGATAGACTCATTCAAGGAATTCCTGGTAGCCCATGCCTTAAAGAGATACAAAAAATGTGGCACATGAAAACATTAATAATTCCAGTTGTAGTTGGTGCCCTCGGATTGATTGGAAGAGGTTCCGATAGACTCATTCAAGGAATTCCTGGTAGCCCATGCCTTAAAGAGATACAAAAAATGTGGCACATGAAAACATTAATAATTCCAGTTGTAGTTGGTGCCCTCGGATTGATTGGAAGAGGTTCCGATAGACTCATTCAAGGAATTCCTGGTAGCCCATGCCTTAAAGAGATACAAAAAATGTGGCACATGAAAACATTAATAATTCCAGTTGTAGTTGGTGCCCTCGGATTGATTGGAAGAGGTTCCGATAGACTCATTCAAGGAATTCCTGGTAGCCCATGCCTTAAAGAGATACAAAAAATGTGGCACATGAAAACATTAATAATTCCAGTTGTAGTTGGTGCCCTCGGATTGATTGGAAGAGGTTCCGATAGACTCATTCAAGGAATTCCTGGTAGCCCATGCCTTAAAGAGATACAAAAAATGTGGCACATGAAAACATTAATAATTCCAGTTGTAGTTGGTGCCCTCGGATTGATTGGAAGAGGTTCCGATAGACTCATTCAAGGAATTCCTGGTAGCCCATGCCTTAAAGAGATACAAAAAATGTGGCACATGAAAACATTAATAATTCCAGTTGTAGTTGGTGCCCTCGGATTGATTGGAAGAGGTTCCGATAGACTCATTCAAGGAATTCCTGGTAGCCCATGCCTTAAAGAGATACAAAAAATGTGGCACATGAAAACATTAATAATTCCAGTTGTAGTTGGTGCCCTCGGATTGATTGGAAGAGGTTCCGATAGACTCATTCAAGGAATTCCTGGTAGCCCATGCCTTAAAGAGATACAAAAAATGTGGCACATGAAAACATTAATAATTCCAGTTGTAGTTGGTGCCCTCGGATTGATTGGAAGAGGTTCCGATAGACTCATTCAAGGAATTCCTGGTAGCCCATGCCTTAAAGAGATACAAAAAAATGTGGCACATAAAGACATTAATAACTCCAGTAGTAGTTGGAGCCCTCGTATTGATTGGAAAAGGTTCCAATAGACTCATTGAAGGGATCCCTGGTAGTCCGCGCCTTGCAGAAAAGCAAACAATTGTACCCACGAGTACAGCTCACATCTAAAGAAGGTCTATATCGCTGTTAAATTTGTGTGGTCTTGGGTTAACTCTTTATACTTCTTTACCTAAAATAATCAGTGAAATTAAGAATACAACAAAAATCAAAGACAATAATGATAATATGAGCCAAATATTTTGCGGAAGCAACTATGAAGGTTGTGATTTTGAAGGGGGAGACAACTCAACGAGATATGGCAAAGTAGCTTGAAATTCTAAACCAGTTCTTTATCTCAGATAAAGAGTATGTTTAGGATAATAGAGACCTGACTCTACAGAATGATGCTGAGAATAATATGGCTGAAACATGTAAGCAACGGGGAAATTTTGAGGAAAATCGGCGCCCGAAGGACACACTTCTTATCAGAAAGAAAAATTTCAAACAATTCTGGGACACATCATTCGGAAAGAGTGGCACTTCGAGGTGGTAATGGTTAGCAAGCTTGTCTAGCGAGTTCAATTAAAACTGAGCTCAATACTCACTGG
The DNA here is from genome assembly GCA_037127315.1 of Ascarosepion bandense. Lineage (NCBI taxonomy): Eukaryota > Metazoa > Mollusca > Cephalopoda > Sepiida > Sepiidae > Ascarosepion > Ascarosepion bandense. Next base: position 2,624,545 of record JBBBDQ010000830.1, read on the forward strand.
ATGCTTCAAAACTTTGGCCTTGTGCCACATCTAAGCAACGCTTAGAAAATCATTTTAGTCACTTGGACGTAATGTAATGGTCAAGCTAATTAGATGCATTAAAATGTATAGTGAATTCGATTGTCAGAGAATGCTCCATACATTCGACCTTGTGCCACATCTAAGCAACGCTTAGAAAATCATATTAATCACTTCGACGTAATGTAATGGTTAAGCGAACTAGATCCCTTAAAAATGAGTTGTGAGTTCGATTCTCAGAGGATGATCCATACATTCAGCCTTGTGCCACATCTACGCAACGCTTAGAAAATCATTTTAGTCACTTCGACGTAATGTAATGGTCAAGCGAACTAGATCCATTAAAAATGAGTAGTGAGTTCGATTCTCAGAGGATGATCCATACATTCGGCCTTGTACCACACTTTCCCCTGTCCTCTCTAAACTATTTGCTACTGTCTGCTTCCTGCTTTCCTGCATGCTGGAAATTCTCTTCAGTCGTTCCTGTATTTAAGAATTGTGGTGAACCCTCGGACCCATCCAACTATCGCCCTATCAGTCTTCTACCGATATTCGGGAAAGTATTCGAGGCTATAATCAATGCTGAAATAGTTCATCATCTCACCGCCCACAAACAGTTCTCCGACAGGCAATATGGATTCCGCTTTGCCAGGTCCACAGCCAACCTGCTAACAACCGTAACGGAGTACATGCTACAGGCCCTTGATGAGTCTGACGAGGCTCGCGCGGTTGCTCTGGACATCTCCAAGGCTTTCGACAGGGTTTGGCACTCTGGCCTCCTATGAAAACTACGTGGTTATGGTATTACCGGTCGCCTGCTTGACCTAATCCAATCTTTCTTAAATAACCGCAAAATGAAGGTCGTTCTGAATGGGCGTGCCTCTTCGTCCTACAGCACGAATGCTGGTGTTCCACAGGGCTCTATCCTGGGCCCAACGCTCTTCCTAGTTTTCATCAACGACCTCCCAGATGAGATCAAATCCCAAGTAAGCATCTACGCAGATGACACTACAATATACTCCCGCTCCAGTAAGAAACCTGTCGTGGCGGACAGACATAATCTCGCTGCTGACCTTGAGCGGGATCTACACTCTGTGGTGAACTGGGGCAAGAAGTGGCTTGTCAACTTCAATTCATCTAAGACCAAGCTGTTGTCTGTCAACCATTACAGGCAACCTCTCCTGCCTCTCATAAGCATGGACCAAGTGATTCTCCCTGAGAGTAATACACTACGCCTCCTCGGACTTACCCTGTCTTCAGACCTCAAATGGAACCACTATATTGAATCCATAGCAAAATCTACTGCTAAAAAGGTTGGTTCACTATGTCGATCCAGGATGTTTTTTCCACCTGAATCCATCCTGCATATATACAAGTCAACCATCCGTCCGTGCATGGAGTACTGCTGCCATTTATGGTCAGGTGCACCTGCCGTTCTCCTCAGTGTTCTTGAAAAGCTCCAAAGGAGAGTCTGTAATGTGATAGGTACTGATCTGGCGACTCGACTGCAGCCACTTCCCCATCGTCGAAATGTGGCCTCCCTTTGTCTCTTCTATAAATACTTTCATGGCTTCTACTCGGACGAGCTTAAGTCACTGATACCTCCTCAACAGGTGTTTACTCGTGCAACCAGACTGGCAACTGGGTCCCACCCATTCACAGTCAGGTTAGCCAAATGCAGACGACAATACTACTCCTGCAGTTTCTTCTCTCGCACTTCCCGCCTGTGGAACTCGCTCCCGTATTCTTGCTTTCCTGACGGCTACAACCTCCAGAAATTTAAATGCAATGTCAATACTCATCTACTAACCACTGGACTCTAGCTCTCTCCCCACCCCTGTATAACCTTCCCTTTCTCTCCACCTATGTATCTGTCATCGCACCTGCTTTCTATTGTTCCTTTCTAACTAGTTTGTACTCCTCACTCTTTTCTAATTAATCTTTTTACATTTATGTAACCCCCTGCACATCAGTAGCGTTTCCGCCTTGCTCGGGGTGAAATGATTAAAAAAAAAAAAAAATCTAAGCAACGCTTAGAAGATCATTTTAGTCTCTTCGACGTAATGTAATGGTCAAGCGAACTAGATCCATTAAAAATGAGTAGTGAGTTTGATTGTCAGAGGATGATCCATATATATATATATATATATATATATATATATATATATACATACTAGCAGTATAGCCCGGCGTTGCTCGGGTGTAATGAAAGCTTTAAAACTAACACATGGTCCTGCAGCTCAGACTCTTTGGACGTTGGCACGAAAGACTAAAAAGCAATAGTTGTTTCCTGTTAAAGCGAAACCGTTGACTGAAAGAAAAATGAATGGATGTAAGTCAGATTTTGATTTCCTGGTATCGATATCAAATAAGTTTTTTTCGTCGTAAACTGAATTTTGAAGCCTAAATAAATCCTCTGAGTATCATGGCTGAGACTAAGAACTACATTTATACCTACTTAAAGCCAAACCTGAGGCAAAAACTAAAATAAAAGGGCTGAAAGAAATACAGACATACAGGTAGATATATATATATATATATATATATATATATATATATATATATATATATATATTATCGATTTTCTGCACTATTGTAAGAACTGCAACCTTGAAACTTCTGAATATCGTTTCTTATGTCTTTGTCTATGAGTGTATCAAATTTGATTAAAATCGGACCACTCCTTCTATAACCCGATTTTTTCGATTCTCGATTTTCGATATTTATCGGGGGTATCTTGACACAAAACCTAGCTAAGAACACTCGCAGACGCTTATAGTACAACTGTATAAATTTTCAAGAAAATCGGTTCAGCCGTTTCGGAGTCTATAGGGAACGGACACACACACGCACGCACACACACACACACACACACACACACACACACACACACACACACAGACAAATTTCAATTTATAAATAAGTTTAGATATATATTTTAACCAATATTTCGAACATTATAAAAAGGATAAAAAATATAGTTTAGGACGAAAAACTCTTTTAGTGTTTCCTTTTGATAATAAGAAAAAGAATTATGCCATATTAAGTTTGGGGTAATTCTTTCATGAGGTATCCTATATTTTTAGCGAATCAGTGGTGGTACCTTGATTAGTTATGAGTTTGCGTAATCCTGCAACTGACTGTTTAACTTTTAATTGCGCATTCGCACTTTGCCTTCTAAATGCGATAACTGGGACTCTTACTGTAGTTAAGATCTTATGAACCCGTTGAAACTCTGGAGATTACTATTTTGGGGCTTTTGAAATCAATGTTAGTTTTAAGTTAGGAAGTTGTGGAGAGAGATGATCAACTACTTCCTAAAGGAACACGTTATATAAAAGAATAAATAAATTGAATGCATTCACACCATCAATTTTACAAATACTGTTACATTCCAGCAATTTGACACTGTCACTGGCCTCAAAACCAGATATTGTCGAGCTGTTGCTGTCTAACGTGTCCTGGACAAGGCCGTAACGTTTCCCATCCTTCTCTAGTCATGATTACTGCCAAATTTCTCCCTCTAAATATCTCTCTTCAGTCATAAACAGGTGGACATCAGCTGACGAGATCGTCATGACCAGCAAAAGCGACCGAACCAACCGGCCAGCCGGGTGGCAGTGTCACAACTGGGATCGTCACAACCGTCGACGAGAACGATCGTCACAATTAGACGGCCAGCCCCGGGCATTGTGTAACACGTTATGCCTAGGGCAGAACTTGTTACAATTGTGCCTCATTAATGTTGCTAATATGTTGTACCAAGGCCGAGAAACGATGCGCAAATTAGCAAACATTTTTCAAATCCATTCGTCAGCACTGAGCAGTTTAAATCATATTATTTTATTAAATATCTTTATGTAGCACTCGAACTAGGTTAATGCTTTAAAAACATGAGGCTTACATAATTAGTGAGTCAGAGGTGGGTTATTTAATTCTTACTACGTTACTCTTACTGATCAGAAGAAACGGGCAGATGTCAAAAATAAATAAACACCTCCATATTTCTATCTCACGAGACGCCAAACCTTTGCAGTATATGAATAATAACTATGGTTTCTTTTAAAAAATTATGACGTTGACTGCATATATCATTCAACTATTTCCGTATCCTCTGCTCTGTTCTCAGAGTGATACCAAACACTAAGAAATGTTTGTATTAGAGCTGCCGGTGCGAATGCCAAGAAGTACAGCATGCTTTTTCAAAATATTTCGCGTCATGTTGCTCTTTTTTCAGAGACTGTGCCCAACTGACCTTACTTTACTGCACAGTCGAAAAAATAAAAAAATAAACCACTTTCATCAGCAAAATAAAAAATTAAAAAATTATAAAATGGTAACAAGTTACCCGTAGTACCCTTGTCTATCAATGTCTCGGGAAAACCCTGTAAGAATTTTTCAAAAGACCCGCCTGCAGAGACGGTGGATTTTCGGTGATAGCTCGCTAATCGATTTGGAATACTCGTTGCTCGGCCTAGGTACAACATATTAGCAACATTAATGAGGCATAATTGTAACACGTTCTGCCCCGGGCATAACGTGCTACACGATGCCCGGGGCTGGCCGTCTAATTGTGACGCTCGTTCTCATCGAAGGTCGTGACGATCCCAGTTTTGACACTGCCACACGGCTGGCCGGTTGGTTCGGTCGCTGTTGCTGGTCGTGACGATCTCGTCAGATGATGCCGTCGCAAAAGCTGGTTTACAAGACGTCTCTTGCAACAACGCGCCACTGTCCCACGTTGTGAAATGATCCCAGAGGTCGCGTCGTGCAATTTTATTAGTCACCTTTTAGAGCCAGTCCGGACACTGGTTCACACTTGTGGTTTAAAAAATAAATATGGCATTAAAATAAATAAATAAATAAAATAAAATAAAATAAATGAACAAGGTCGAACACGCCTGGAGAGTTACGAAGAATGTCTTTATATATATATATATAGTGTATCGAGGCAGCAAATAATTATATTAAATATGGTGGATGTTATTGTATTACAGTCTAAATAACCTCTCTGAAGATGGCTCATGTGAGATGAAAGCTTAGAAGTAAATTAATAAAATATTATCCAAATGTTGGAGAATTTTTGTCTTTATTTTCAACTGAAATTAAAGCCAAAATACGACGTTTAGAACGGCTCATAATTAAACATAATAAACATTCATTGTCTCTTATATTTAACAGCATATGTTTAGAATATATATATATATATATATATATATATATATATATATATATATATATATATAAATCAATGTTTCCTTTTTTTCACAGGAGCAGACAATACAGTTGTTCGTTTAAAAATCTCAAAGTTTCAATCTAAACTTATTCATAAATGGAACTTTGTCTGTGTGTGTGTCAGTTACCTATAAACTCTGAAACGGCTGAACTGATTTTCTTGAAAATTTACACAGTTGTACAAAAAGCTTCTGCGAGTGTTCTTAGCTAGGTTTTGTGTCGAGGTACCCCCGATAAATATCGAAAATCGATAATCGAAAAAATCGGGTTAGAGAAGGAGTGGTTCGATTTTAATCAAATTTCATACACTCATAGACAAAGACATAAGCAACGATATCCAGAAGTTTCAAGGTTGCAGTTCTTACAATAGTGCAGAAAATCGATAATATATATATATAAGGCAAGATCTTTGTGTGTGTGTGTCTGTTTATCTGTCTGTATGTCCTTTATACAAATCCACAATTTTTATCCGATTCTCACCAAACTTCACGCAAATAATATTTAGGCTGAGTCTGAGCTCCAGGACCATGGATTAGTTTTAAAGCTTTCATCACACCCGAGCAACGCCGGGCTATACTGCTAGTCCTTAAATAAAAATGTATTTTCTAAGTTTCGTCAAATTGTCACTAAAGTCTTGCGAACCTTCTCAGTCATCAGGTGACCAATGCCCCTTATGATTTCATTCAAGACGTTGATCCATTCCATGTTTCAAAATGACCTGAACTTGGTTGGAGGAAAATTAATTTCGATTTCTGCTATGGGGAAGTCAGTTACTGGACATGAATTTTATTGGAGTCCTGGGTATGACAACAAGGCCTGTGATCGGTATATTTTTGAGGAGTGTGGATGTACCTCTTAATTGCTGTTATTCTCAGTTCTACTCTGAGCCAGGATGGTACCAACTTTTAAGGTCCTAACTATGGGGAAATAGTTAACCACCAAACTGGGGTCAAAAATGCATGAAATTTTAAAAATTTATTTTTGTAGTAAAAGTACCAGCAATACATTTTCATAGCACAAGAAAAGGATCTATAAAAATAGAATGTAGGATTAAACAGTAAATCGGTGAGACCTAACTGCCAATCTAGTTGGAAGTTTATAAAGGAAAAAGATCATCAGAACATTATAAAAAAGTAGCATAATATAAATTCATATTTTTTTGACAGATAAAAAAATAGAAGTCATATTTAACGAAAGTAACGCAGAGGCATCGCTCGTCGTTGTCGGATGAATTTTTCTGACGCCGAGGAGCGGTATACCTGCAAAACCCTCAAGTTAAAAGATAAGTTTTTGAACTTTTTTATCTGTTAACTATTGTTACTCGACTTCTTTCATTGTTGTTTTTTTTTTTAGCAATATTGTTCTAATTATTTCACTCCATGTGACGCAATAAAGCCAAATGCTTCTCGCGTCTCAACAAGCCATTTGAAGATCGCATTCGAGAACAGTGGAATGAGTTGATGGTTAGTGAGAAACAGTCATTCAGGCTACCGTAATAGACAACCGAAAGCACAGCACCCACTCATGAGATGCGGTAGATTGTGGTAGTTAATAGACAATATCATCGCACCGTTTTTGTTTTTTTTTTCATTTGAGTGAAAAGAATGTATATGCTTATTAGATTCATATGATAAATTCTATAGATTTTAAAATACGATGGAGAGCAATTTAGACGACGAGTATAGCCCGAAACCTATATTTTAACTTGAATATTTGGGGTTGTCTTAAATTTTCAGTCGTCTTGTACGCCATCATTTACGGTATTTATATATACTTTTAAAATGTCCGTTTTTAAAGCCTTAAAACGAATAGAATATCAGTTAGTTAAGTGCCATACGTGATACACGCTTTGGGCGATCATGTCTCGTTCGAGACATGATTGACTGGGCAGAAGATTATATCACAGTAGGTTGCCATTGCTTTCTGCGGTAGATTGGTTGCCAGCCAAGGCTATAGAACCCAATTATTTAAACCATAACTGGAAGGAAGTGATGGATTAACATCTTTCCCAAGGGTATTTGTGCGTAAGTGAATTCAACTTGAATTCGAACTCGGAACCCCGATTTGTCGTTCCGAGTCGATATCCACTGCACCACAACGCACATTCTATCTTATCCTAGAATATCACCTATCGATAAAATCAAATTAGTCATTTCTTGCTACAACAAAAGTAAAACCCTCTAAAAGTTATTAAAAATGATTACCACCAATAAGGAAACAGACTCATGTAGCTTATGAATCTGACTGCCCATTTGGAGAATATCCCTTTAATAATGACACTTCAAACAACACATACGGTGGTTACATAACCACTACATTATCACACCAGTTAACATGCTATTTATCCAAATAGAATACAAGTAAATATCATATCCCCAATCAACATAATTAGAAATTACAAGCAATCTGACATATGCTTCTAAATATTAAAAATAAATTACAAAACCACATAACTGCAATTTCTACTCTAACAGCTTCTTCTCACGCACTTCCCACCTGTGAAATTCCCTTCTATATACTTGCTTCCCTGACAGCTACAATCTCCAGGAATTTAAATGTAAGGTCAATAGACAGCACCTATCACACTAACTCGTATCCATTCTCTCAAGCTCTTTTCTCCATCTACTCCACCCACATCCTCGGTATCCTCATCCGTCTATTACCCTCCTCCTCACATTTCCTATAACTAACCCCTCTTTCTCATCATTTTCTCTTATGTAACCCCCAGCGCAACAGTAGCAGTAGAATGCCTTGCTTGGAGTGAAATTATTAAAATAAGTAAATACATAAACTGTAACAATGAGGGAGAGAAGTAACATGCGTGTGAAGATTATTTCTGATTTCTTGTTTCCCTGCCAACTACAATCTTCAAAAATGTAAATGTAACGACAATTGCCATGTCATCCTTTTCTGATTTATGTTTTTACTAGCAGTATAGCCCGGCGTTGCTCGGGTGCAATGAAAGCTTTAAAACTAATTCATGGTCCTGGAGCTCAGACTCTTTGGACGTTGGCACGAAAGACTAAAAAGCAATAGTTGTTTCAAGTTAAAGCGAAACCTTAGACTGAAAGAAAAATGAATGGATTTAAGTGAAATTTTGATTTCCTGTTATCGATATAAAATTTTCTGCATTATTGTAAGAACTGCAACCTTGAAACTTCTGAATATCGTTTCTTATGGCTTTGTCTATGAGTGTATCAAATTTGATTAAAATCGAACCACTCCTTCTATAACCCGATTTTTTCGATTATCGATTTTCGATATTTATCGCGGGTACCTCGACACAAAACCTAGCAAAGAACACTCGCAGACGCTTATAGTACAACTATGTAAATTTTCAAGAAAATCGGTTCAGCCGTTTCGGAGTCTATAGTTAACGGACACACACACACACATACACACACACAGACACACACATACACAGACAAAGTTACATTCACAAATAAGTTTAGATTAGATTAGATAGATTCAGATATTGTACTTTAATATTATGTCTCCATACTAAAATCTTTTCATTTTCTTTCACCCCCCCCCCCACCTACTACTTGCGTCTTAATGGCATTTCTCCCTTCTTTGATTGAAATGCTAAAAAAATTATGATAGGCTGGTTTAAGAACGGGACAACTACCTCTTTTCTGCTATCTAAAATGAACAGTTTTCTAACCCAAAACAAAATTCAAGATTTCGAATATTGATTTTTTTGTCAAGGTTGTGATGCCTTATCTAACCGGAAGATTGGCGTATCATAATCTTCTTCATCATGTCCGTCTTCTTATTTTGACTTGCATCAGACTAAGCTAAATATATTTTTTCTTGAAAACCACTTACAGAATTGTATTTGACATGATAGTTCTAAAATCTAACTTCAAATTTAATCTCATATTTAAGAATAAAAAAAAGACTCAAACAAGATTTCATTTAAAAAAACATCGTCTGCTTCTCTGAGTTTTAAAGTTCTTTAAAAGATAGCTAGACAGAAACTGCAAACCGTTTTCATGATCCAATATAGACTGATCCAACACATGTAGTTCAGCTGCCTTAGAGAAAAGATTAAAAAGAAAAAAAAATGAAGTAAAATGTAGATAAATTTTTCTGCAAAAAATGTCTTTAAGACGATGCGACGAAACTATTCAATCTTGATATTATGCTGAACAAAAGATATTCGTCATGTTTGTACACTATTATGTCATTGTGTGGAAAGAAGAGTTCACAGGTATAGACACATGGATAGAAATAGGCCCCCATCGTTGTGATATAGCTTGGTAATTGTCCTTCAAGATCAATTTACAAAATGAATTCTGTCCCTAATCAACTATAAGTTGTCCTTGTGAGAAAATAATTAGCTCTTAGTATATATATATATATATATATATATATATATATAATTAATGGGATCAATCTATTAGAAAGATTTTTTATTTGTGCAATTGTGTTTGTCTGTGTAGTAAGGAAAATGACAGCAATTATTCGTTGTGTGAAATGTTTTTCAACATTTGACAACGTACTTACTGAGAAAAACATGAACATTATCTATAAATAGATAAAAGCATAAAATGACAATGAATATATTGCCATGTAGCGTCGGTTAATGTATATATATATATATACAAAAAATACACAACAGTCTTTATTATATTAGAGAGGATATATATATATATATAAACTTTTCACAACATAATTAATGCAAAATAATCAAATAATAAGCCACTGTTAAAACTTTCCTAACTGATAATAAAGTTTAATATCTTGTAATAAAGAGACTGAACTAAACCAACACTGTCTCACTAAAGTCTCTCCAATGAACTGAGCCGACGCTGCTTCATTATTCTCTCTCTCTCTCTCTCTCTCTCTCTCTCTCTCTCTCTCAATCTCTAATATATATATATGCAAAATTTTTCTTTCTTTCTTTCTATCTATCTATCTATCTATCTATCTATCTATCTATCTCAATCTGTTCATATCTATCTATCTATCTATCTATCTATCTATCTATATATATATATATATATATATATATATATATATATATATATATATATCCAAGTAAATAAAGAACGAATAAAATATTAACAACGATCAAAGCATTAATTTAACACAATGCTCAATATAGAAATAGTGCTATAAACATTTTTTATAAATTATAGTTTAAAACATATACAAATTACAATCTACTACAAAGTGTACATTTTGTTTTGACATTGAAACAACAATGTCTCATAAGGTAGTAAATGCTATTTTTTGAAGGGAGATGAAAAATTCGCTTCCTTATATTGGTAATTGTTTCTGTGCGAGATAGAGAGGCTAGAGAAAATAAAAAAACAGAATTGGGAATTGTAAAAGAGACATTGTGTAATATAACAATCTGGCCCCACCCGAGGAAGGCTGATGCAAGCGAGGGTGTTTCCGGTCGTTGAAAGGAACGGATGTCGTTTGACCTTATTTCCGGCAGCAGCGGAAATAACTACAGAGACAAACAGAACAGGTGTCTCTGAGAATTACGTGGGCGTGCGTGGGCGAGGCAAAACCGGAAGAAAAAGTCCCGGTTCTGGAAGATTATAAAAAGGCCTCGGCACACGGATTCGCCAGTAGTAGATGAGCAACAGAGATCGGCCGGTGAAGAGAGAGACACAACAGATAAGACTACACTCCCGTCAACCCATTAGAAGCGCGCTCTCTCAATTCTCTGTTCCCTATTCTACACGGTTCATCGTCTTTAATAAAAATATAACTTTATATTTTTATATATATGCGTGTTTGTTGTTTGTCGATATATAACAATTGTACAATAAGAGGAAAACGGGAGAGAAAGAGAGATGTAAAAGAGACATGGTGACAAAGTTTCGAGAAAGGCGCCAGGTTTAACAGTAGAAAATAAAGTATGGTCATATGCAGCTTTTGATGACCCGGCGTTTGGGTTTAACAAAGAGGAAAATATAAGAAAACATACAGGGAGGGGAAGAAGTAAGAGAAGATAGGCGAAGAAGAGAGAGGTGAAAGAGACTGCATAACCGGCCAAGTGGTAGGGTTTTTTCGTTTTTTTTTAAACACTCTGGCCTAGAATTAGTACTGGATAAACATATCTGTATTAATGAAGTATAAGTCTACAGATATTTTGGCGTTTTTTGAAAAGATGGTGAGGTCTTGTACATAGGCGTAGAAGTTATTAAAGTTTTTTTTGTTATATTTAAATTAAAGGATTTAAAAAATAAAGAAAGAGAGAATTTCAACTTAACATTTTTAGAAAAACCTTAATTAGGTCACAATTTGTAGTACGAAATAAAAATAAAATTAGAGATAAAAATATAAGGAGAGAGATCTCACATTTAAAAAATGAATATCGTGGTAATAAGATTAGTATTTTAAAAGATTTATTGTTTCTTTACCTCGCACACAAATTTACCAATATAAGGAAGCGAATTTATATATATATATATATATATATATATATATATATATATATATATATATATATATATATAAACAAACAATTTTTATTATAATAGAGAGGATAAAAGTGTTATTACTTTTTGATGTTTTGTAAATTAATTGATTTCTTTATCATAATTCGATGTACTTTTGTTAAAAAATAATAAAGAATGTGTTTAATATATATATATATATATATATATATATATATATATATACACACAATTAGATAACTAGCAAATTGAAAATAAAGCTTTTCAAAGTTTTTAATGTTTATTTGTGAGGTTGTATGTTAAGGCATAGATATAAACTTTTAAATGTGTTAAAATTGAAAAATAAAGTTTCTGAAATATTTTGCCTTGTTAACTGAATTGTGTATATGGGAAGTCTTCTAACTGAAGAGCGAAAGTGTGACACAGAGATCCGAAGGCGAATTGGCATGGTTAAAGAGCCATTCCAGAAACTGAGCAGAGTATTAAGAGACAAGAACATCTCACTAGAAACAAAGAAAATAGTACTGGTTTGCGATGTGATGCCTGTCCTTCAATATGGCAGAAAATGAGAGAAAAACTTGAAGCAACTGAAATGTGGTTCTACAGAAGGATGCTGCGAATATCATGGATCGAGCATGTGAGCAATGATGAAGTCTTGAAAATGATGGAAACAAAAAGGAAATTAATACTGAGCATCAGAGACAGCTGAAGATGTTGGGACATGTGGTGAGGAACTAAGGCTTGGAGAATCTGATATTCACAGGTCAGATAGAGGGATAGAGGGGAAAAAGACAGAGGAAATTAGTGGATAACATATTTGAAGGGCTTCAGCAGGTGGATGGTAGTTGTTTATGTAATATTAAGATTCGATCATCAATCTAAAGTTTCTTAACAATTTTTTTTTTTTTGGCTTCCCTGTTGATATTAATTTCCCAGTCATTTGGCGTCTTTTTGTAATTTTTATTAATTTCACGGTGGAAGGATTTGTAGTATGCCTCCACGTTGATAAAATAGTGGTTGTCCGAATTAATAATAATAATTTTATCAGATTTTTCGAAATTTGACGTCTTTCTGCACTATCTTGTGAAGATCGTTGGTGCTGTTCCTGATTTTACTTTTTTTTATCACTACAAAGAAATCATTATTGATGATCAATAATTGGTGAAAATGTTTGAGATTTAAATCCATAAACATATGAAAGTCTAGCTCTGTTTATACTACACTGAGCCCTGCTGTTTGCCAAGACTGCTGATCTTCATTCCATCGTCCATTCGCTCACACTCGTCAGGTAGTTACTCGCTGCCTTACCCTACTCTCTTGTACTTGATATACCCTGTGAGAGAGTTACATTTTCCAAGCCATCATTATGTGTTCAGATTTCAGCTGTCTAATTCTGAATATCTTTTTCTTCATGTGCCATGTCCTTTCAGGACGTAAGCGATCATGAACTGTCACATACCTTTATAATTTGTCGCTCTTAACATATTTCCTTTTGGTATCTCTCTCAACCCCTGCTGTGCCACCCACTTGTTCAAGCCCATCAAGTATGTCTTACGTTGCTTTACTCTGTCTCTATTTCTATATATCATTGGAGTAGATAGACTGAACTATCGCCTGTTCACACTCCACCCACGTCTATTGAACAGGTGTAGAGGCTCATCCCTTGTTCCCTGCTTAGAACGTGGTTTCCGGCTTTCTCTTTTCCAATCTATTCACTCTTACGTAGCCCCCTGCACACCAGTGGCCTTACCGCCTTGCTTGGGGTGATGTGATTAAAAAAACACCTTGTGAGTATCAGATTCTCCAAGCCTACCTCTTAATTATGTGGTCCTGTAAATTCAGATGTCTCTTCCTGATGTTAAGTAAAAGTTTTTTTTATCCACATCCATAACCCTGTTTGTTATCATTTTCTTTAAGGCTTCCTTATTGCTTATTCGCTCAATTAATAAAATTCTCAGTATCCTTCTGTAGAACCACATTTCTGTTGCAGCCAGTTTTCTCTTCATCTTAGGGAAGATTGTCTAGATCGCCGTACAAGAGGATTGATGTCACATAGCAATTCATCACTGTTTTATTTCTGAGAACTTAATTTATATTTTTGAAGATATATTTCGTACTTCCGGTGCGTTTTTGAATTGCGGTAACATATTTTCCATCCTCAATCTCGCCAATGTCCCAGTAATACATGCTCAATGGGTTTTTTTTTCATTCTCCTTTCTCTGATTTTATTGGGTCTTAGTTTTATTTCTTTGTCGCGTTAAATTTTGTGGAAGAAGACTGAGGAAGACGACATTTTATTCTTTAATTCCAACACAGCGCGTTGCGTTTACATGCCTTTTCGACTTTTCTCTTTTCGATCAATCAGTCTTCCAAGACTTCTGCGCCATTTAAATCTCTTCTTCTTCTTCTTCTTCTTTTTCCTATTCCTCTTCCCCACCTCCTCCGCCGCCGCCACTTCTTCTTCACCCTCTCTACATCCACCTTCGTCGACTTTTTAAAAAAATTTTTTCATTGTTATTTTCATTGCTTCTAAAAATGAATTCGCTCTTTTCTACTTTGTTTCTCCTTACTCCTCCCCATCTCCGTTTTCTTCTTTAGCTACCCTCTCCGCTTCCTGCTCCCCGTCCTTTGTGTTTCGTAATTTTTAATTTCCCTTCTTTCTATAAATTCGGTTCTTCTTTTCTGTTTTGTTTTTCCCTCATCCACCCCAGCTTTTCCTTCTCCGTCTCCTTTTCTTCTTTCTTAGTTTTACGTAACTTTTTATTTTTCTTGTTTCTCTTAATTCAGCCTCTCTTTTCGGCTTTGTTTTTCACTTCTCCTCCCCAGCTCCTCCTCCTCCTCCCTAGCTCCTCCTCCTTCGGCTAACTCTTCTTCTTCTCCTCATCCTTAGTCTTACGTAATTTTTTTTTATTTTCTTTGTTTCTCTAAATTCAATCTCTCTTTTCTGTTTTGTTCTTTCTCCTCCCCTGCTCCTCCTCCTCCCCAGCTCCTCCTCCTTCGGCTCCCTCTTCTTCTCCTCCTCCTTAGTCTTACGTAATTTTTTTATTTTCTTTGTTTCTCTAAATTCAATCTCTCTTTTCTGTTTTGTTCTTCCTCCTCCCCAACTCCTCCTCCTTCGGCTCCCTCTTCTTCTCCTCCTCCTTAGTCTTACGTAATTTTTTTTATTTTCCTTATTTCTCTAAATTCAATCTCTCTTTTCTGTTTTGTTCTTCCTCCTCCCCAGCTCCTCTTCTTCCCCAGCTCCTCCTCCTCCTCAGCTCCTCCGCCTTCGGCTCCCTCTTCTCCTCCTTCTTAGTCTTACGTAAATTTTTTATTTTCCTTATTTCTCTAAGTTCAATCTCTCTTTTCTGTTTTGTTTTTCCTCCTCCCCAATTCCTCCTCCCCAGATATCCTCCTCCCCAATTCCTCCTCCCCAGATATCCTCCCCCCACAATTCCTCCTCCCCAGATATCCTCCTTCTGCTCCCTTTACTTCGCCTCCTCCTTAGTCTTACGCAGTTTTTTTATTGTCCTTGTTCCTTAAATTCAATCTCTCTTTTAAGTTTTATGTTTTGTTTCGTTTTTTCAGCGACGTCAGTTCTTTTCCGCAGTCTTCCGGCTTTTCTCTTTTTATCGGCTTTACTTTCCTCTCTAATCCGCATTTAAACATATTTATTCAACGATATTTGAGAGCGGAATACGAATTCTTTGCCATTTCATTTAGAGAAAAAAAGATGAGTTAAGGCTTCTACTTTTACTGTGTTTTTAACCTGATTATACGCTTATTGCAGACACACGTTTCTTAAACTAAAAGACTCAACCTGAAGGCATACACATTATTCGTGCGCACATATACCAAGCGGCACACATCAACCCGAACATATTAGAACACGGTAAGAATCTATGATTTATTTAAACATAGAAAAATATACACATACACACATTCGCTAGATAGATAGATAGATAGATAGATAGATAGATAGATAGATAATGGACAAGCTAGCGATAGATAGAAAGATAGATAATAGACAGGCTGAGATAGATACATAATGGACAAGCTGATATATTGATATATATATATATATATATATATATATATATATATATATATATATATATATATATCAGCTTGTTTGTATCGAGCACTATTTATAAAAGTAAATGCATCAACAGCAGGTTAAATAACCTACGAGTTCTACAACTTTGTTACAATATATATATATATATATATATATATATATATATATATATATATATATATGCACAATACCGGCCAGAATTATTATGTCACCAGTTTTTTAAAAGAAATGCTGTATTTCATACATCAGTTTTAAGTATTTATTGCCAAGTGGATAATTCTAAATGAAAATAGAATGGTTCTTTTGTTAATACCGCACAATAATATGTGCATCAAATAAACTGTTCTGGTGTCCAGTTTTTGTGCTCTCTTCCCCATACTAGTCTCTTCTTCTTATCGGCTGGCTGAAGCAAAGGCTTCGTGGCTGCCTTGTAAAATTTTGCAAAGTAATAATAACAAAAGAACGATTCTATTTTCATTTAGAATTATCCACTTTGCAATAAATACTAAAACTAGTATGAAATACATGATTTAAAAAAAAAACATGGGGTGGCTTAATAATTATTGCCGGTAGTGTATATATATATATATATATATATATAGATAGATAGATAGATAGATAGATAATAGACAAGCTAAGATAGATATAAAGATAGATAATGAACAGGCTGAGATTGATCGATAGAAACAAAGAAAGAAAGAAAACAAATTGAGATATGAGCAGTAGAACGAGAACAATATACACCCGTATAATGGGTCAGTTCGAAGTCCCACATAGGTTACACAGATTTGGTCAGTCAGTTAAGTGCTATACGTGATATACGATGGGGCAATTACGACTGACTGGACAGAAGATATTCCCGTACACAGGTGCCATTACATTTTACTGTAGACTGGTTGCCGACCAAGGCTATAGAACCTAATCTGCCCTACTATTTAACCCATAGCTGGAGGGAAAAGAGACATTTCCCAAATATATTTGCCCGTAAGTGAATTCAGCGAACTCAACTGGAATTCGAACTCGGCTCGCCGATTTCTCGTTCCGAGCTGATATACACCGCTTCACAACGCACATCATTACACAGATTAGCAAGTACCCAATGAAGCTGGATGATACAAAGGTCGAAAGATTTTGTTAACAAACACAACGATAAGGACAATATTGCGTATGTAAATGACATCTTTTTCTTCCCAGAAATTCAGATATGTATTAGTTCACCTATGTTGGCAAATAATGACGATGGCTTTGCTATTGTTTTCTATTATTTAACTTGCCACGTGTTAGACCTTTAATAGCAGTTTCCCAAAAATTAATCTCTATCGTAATTATGGGACAGGCTAGCCTCCCAGAGAGTAAAATACTACGCCTCCTTGGCCTTACACTCTCGGCGGACCTCAAATGGAATGACTATATTGAATCCATTGCCAAATCTGCTGCTATGAAATTCGGCTCCCTGTGCAGGGCCCGGAAATTTTTCCCACCTGAATCTATTCTGCACATACACAAATCTACCATCCGCCCGTGTATTGAATATTGCTACCATATCTGGTCGGGTGTCCCTGCTGCTCTCCTTGGGCTTCTTGACAAAATACAAAGGAGGATCTGTAACGTGGTTGATACTGACTTGGCAGACCGTCTGCAGCCGCTCTCTCACCGGCGTGATGTGGCTTCCCTGTGCCTCTTCTACAAGTACTTTCATGGCTTCTGCTCCGATGAGCTTAGATCACTGGTGCCGCCTAAGCACGAATTTACACGAGATACTAGATTAGCAACGAGGTCCCCACCCTTTTACAGTTAAACAAATAAGATGTAACCATAAATTCTACTCCAACAGCTTCTTTTCTCGCGCTTCCCGCCTGTGGAACTCCCTTCCACAAGTCTGCTTTCCCGACAGTTACAATCTCCAGGTGTTTAAATGTAGGGTCAATAGACACCTCCTATCACACTAACTCCCAACTATTCTCAGAACACTCTCATCTACCCAACCCTCATTCTCGGTATCATTACCCGCCTATCACCCACCCTCTGACATTTCCTATATTTAATCAGCCTTTCTCCACTCTATGTAGCCCCCTGCGCAGTAGTGGCAGTGACACGCCTTGCTCGGGGTGAAACGCTTATAAAAAAAAAAAAAAAAATTCTTCGTGTTATTCCCATCGCTTGTTAGTTAGTTCCTTAGTTCGCACGACCGTTATACACTGCCAATACCTTCCAAATAATAGACTATTCCGTTTTAACCGCTACTTGGTTTCAGTGAGAAAAAGAAAGAAAGTAGTGTTTAGCGTTTCTTTCACTTTTCGTTTATAAATCCGTGCATATAAATAAATTTATTAATAAAAATATTTGCAATATAGGGTTTTGGTTAGAATATTATAATTCTGAGCGGGGATAATCTTATAACCTTGTAATAACAATAACTAGCGGAAACCCGTGGAATTTCCACGGAAGGATAATTATGATTTTCTGGAAAAATTTTACTTTGTCATACTACAAATGATAGTAACGTCTTCAAACATAAAGGTATTGGATAATAAAATAATGATAACATAAGTGTTTAATTTTATTAAAATATTTATAAAAGTAATGTCCATAAAAGCTACTTTACTGTAATCTTATATTAAGCGACGTATTTTGAGAGAGATTTTGAAAGAGAAATGTTTGTTTTATTAATGAAAAATCATGGCTCCTGTGTCCATTGTAAACAGAAAAAACCAACTGAGTAATGGCTAAGGGTGTAGAGGCCAGAAATTTCATTATCAGGTTGCGGGATACGACAACAAACCTACCTATTTTTACTATATTGTACAGGACACACACATATACACACACATACACAATTACTGCTACAACCACCAGCTTAAACTGCTACTGATACGGTAATGCTATAGGCTCTCTCTCCCTACTCTCTCACTCTTTACTACCCTTCCGTTTGGCAAAGGCAAAGTGAAAGGCTGAGGAGAGAAAAAAGATAGAGGGGAAAGAAAAGCTCGTGTAGAGAGTAAGTGCGTTATATTTCTTCAGTGGTGTAACGGACGGAATGACGGAGTAACTAACTAACTAACTAACTAAGGAAGGAACAAGCAGAATTATTATATGATAGAAAACCGATCTCTTGCTTTATGTTCATTAGAACTATGCGTTAATACTGGTTTTTACTCTTATCGTAATAATTGAATGCATCTAATGTTGAATTATTAGTTAACAGCCAGATAGAGAGAAAAAGAGACAGAGGATATATTCAAAAGGCCTGAGCAGGTAGATGACAGAACGGGGGCTGAGAGACGTTACAGGTGAAAGCGTGCTAAAAGCCACTAAGGATAGGGAAGCGCAGAAGGCCATGGTCGCCTACGTCATGAAGGGACAAGGTACATAAAAGAAAGACGAAGAATCTTTTCAAATATAGATCTTTAAGAAAAGCTAATAACAAGCGAACACCCTTTGGTTTTATTGCTTCAAAAATGTTTACTATTTCAGTCAATCAAGCGCCATACGTGATACACGCTTTGGGCTATCATATCTCGAAAGAGACATGACTGACTGGGCAGAAGATTATCCCGCAGTAGGTTCTCATTGCTTTCTGCGGTAGATTGCCGACCAAGGCTATAGAACCCAATCTGCTTTATTATTTAACCCATAACTGGAGGGAAGAGACAGATTAATACCTTTCCCAAGGGTATTTGTACGTAAGTGAATGCCAGGAATTCAACTAGAATTCGAACTCGGAATCCCGATCTCTCGTTCCGACTCGATATCCACAACGCACATCCTTACTATGTAAGCAACTTAAACACGTGTCTTATCTTCATGTAATCTTCTTTGTTACAAAACGAAACCGAAAACGTTGAGATTGCTTAAAGACGAAGGTGTTTGGACTCTGGAGACGACTGGTTTTGGCTTAGAGACAAACCTCGTTGTAGCTTAGAGACGGAGTTGGTCGTAACTTAGAGACGAAGTTCACTGAGACGAAGTGGCGACTGTATCAAGAACGAGGGGAAAAGAGATGATGATGATAAACTATTTAATCTCTCTCTCTCTCTCTCCGTGTGTGTGTGTGTGTGTGTGTATTGGTGGGTAGGTGCTTTGCATTTAGTTCATTTCCCAAACCGGTGGTTTTGGATATTGTCGGGAGATATTTGGAACAAATCATGGTAAACAAATGAAAATATATTCTTTCTTGGAATCTGCAGTTCTTTCTAATACCATGTTTTTTGTACTTTTTATTAGCTTTTGCTTCCTTAATTCTTTGAGGTTTCGTTCTGTTTTTGTATATTCAGGTCGTCATCCGCCAATAATTTATGTATTCTTCTGATATATATCTACATCTTTATATATTTAGTGTATCGAGGCAGCAAATAACTTTCTAAACATATGCTGTTAAATATAAGAGACAATGAATGTGTTTTATGTTTAATCATGAGCCGTTCTAAACGTCGTATTTTGGCTTTAATTTCAGTTGAAAATAAAGAAAAAAATTCTCCAACATTTGGATAATTTTTTATTAATTTGCTTCTAAGCTTTCGGCTCAAATGAGCCATCTTCAGAGAGGTTATTTAGACTGTAATACAATAACATCCACCATCACCGACGATTTTATTTTGTGTTGACATAAAACTCCGCTTGGCAACGGCAATAGTTAACAAAAATAATAAACGCAGTTCTCAAACTTGCAATCTTTATATATGTGAGTGCGTGTATGTATATGTGTACACCGATTATACATATGTACCCAAATTTATGTATGCAA
This sequence comes from Ascarosepion bandense, assembly GCA_037127315.1. Classification (NCBI taxonomy): domain Eukaryota; kingdom Metazoa; phylum Mollusca; class Cephalopoda; order Sepiida; family Sepiidae; genus Ascarosepion; species Ascarosepion bandense. The sequence goes on from JBBBDQ010000830.1 coordinate 2,645,018, forward strand.
TTATATACTGATTATTGCAGTAAATCCCCTGGTTGCGAGAGTCCCGATCTACGACAGTTCGTGGTTACGACGCAATCTCTATTAATCTCGTTTCGACACATGTCGTTTGTTTCGTACACACGACGGAAACGGCGAGGTAGAAGAATACCTTTGCGCGGCGTGTGGAGATACGGCGTTCGAGTGATGAACACAATATTGGATTGTTGTGCGTTCGCTCTATTTCGTTTAGTAGAAACTTATTGCACTACCTTATGGCGCCCATAACATATTATTATGGCGGTGCCTCGAAGGAAAAGAAAGCCGTCACCATGAAAAAGAAATAAGACTTTGTTTGTTGCGGAGTCTGCTACTCCGCAAACGAATATAATAATACTAGCAGTATAGACCGGCGTTGCTCGGGTGTAATGAAAGTTTTAAAACTAATCCAAGGTCCTGGAGCTCAGACATTTTTGACGTTGGCACGAAAGACTAATAAGTAATAGTTGTTTCCAGTTAAAGCGAAACCGTAGACTGAAAGAAAAATGAATGGATGCAAGTCAAATTTTGATTTCCTGGTATAGATATCAAATAAGTTTTTTTCGCCGTAAACTGAATTTTGAAGGCTAAATAAGTTCTCTGAGTAAATGGTATCATGGTTAAGACTAAGAACTACAATTATATCTACTTAGAGCCAAACCCGAAGCAAAAACTAAAATAAAAGGACTGAAAAAATACAGACATACAGGTTGATAAACAGACACACACACAAACATCTTGCCTTTTATATATATATATTATCGATTTTCTGCACTATTGTAAGAACTGCGACCTTGAAACTTCTGAATATCGTTTCTTATGTCTTTGTCTATGAGTGTAGCAAATATGATTAAAATCGGTCCACTCCTTCTATAACCCGATTCTTTCGATTATCGATTTTCGATATTTATCGGGATACCACGACACAAAACCTAGCTAAGAACACTCCCAGACGCTTCTAGTACAACTGTGTAAATTTACAAGAAAATCGGTTCAGCCGTTTTGTAGTCTATAAGGAACGGATACCCCCCCCCACACACAGAGTTCCATTTATAAATAAGTTTAGATTAACAAATCGTTCTTGTATATTTGAAGTTGGAAATAAAACAACATTGACGCTTGAATAAAATAAACAATGAACTGTATTAACGATAAATTTACAAAGTTGAGATTAAGCATGCAAATCGTAGAAGGAAAAGTTGTTTCCATTGTAACGTTAAGAAACATGACGAAAAAACAGTTGAGATTAATGTCTCTGAAAAAAAAGTAAAGAATGCAATGTACATACTGATGTCGAGTTAACGAAAGTTCCGATTGGAAGATGTGAGAGAATAGTGTACATGTGAGTTTACAAAATAAATAGCAGCTAATTGCGTCCTGCAATTAGTGCGGGTGCGTGAAAGCGAATTAGGTAAGATCGCTGGACGCGACCCCGCGATAGCATGCCGCTATCGCAGGCAGTTGAAACTAACAACTGACTTGCTGTGAACTCTAACCGGAACTGCTTGACTGACTGACTAACACGTGTGTTTCCGCTTTTTATAAGCCCTGGGAAAACGCGGAAACGCATAATAATATCACGTGATAGTCGCATGTTTCGTGAATGAAGTAAAATATGAATATCTGTGTACATGTGTGAGTGCATAATCAGGGTGAACAGTGTGGAAATACACGTGATCCCATATGTTAATTGTTTAATGCTCTGAAAAAAAGAAATAGCCACAAGCACGAATGGCGTAAGATGACGGCAGATTTGCTATTATTTTCTATTATTTAACACTTGTCACGTGTTAAATATTTAACACTTTATCATCTTCTCTTTTTCCTCCATTCTTGTTACAGACAGCCACTACATCGTTCCAGTGAATTTCGTCTCTAAGTTACGACCACCTCCGTCTTTAAGCTACAACAACGAGTTTTGTCTCTAAACTAAAACCAGAGTCGTCTCCAGAGTCTAACCACCTTCGTCTCTAAGCAATCGCAATGTTTGTCGGTTTTCTTTTGTTGCAAAAAGATTAAGTTGTTTACATAGCAAACATTTCAAACATTTCACTTAAGAACGGAACTGTAAATCATATAAATATATATAAATACATATACTGTAGTGGATAAAAATCTGTATATATGTAATATAACAATCCCGCCCCACCCGAGGAAAGGCTGATGCAAGCGGGGGTGTTTTCCGGTCGTTGAAAGCAACGGATTTGACCTTATTTCCGGCAGTCGCGGAAATGGCTACAAGAGGCAAACAGAACAGGTGGCTCTGAGAATTACGTGGGCGTGCGTGGGCGAGGCAAAAATCGGAAGTACCGGTTTGGAGATTATAAAAAGACCTCGGGCACGGATTTCACCAGTCTAGGCAGAGAGACAGAGGCAGACAGTCCGGACAGAACGAGACCAGAGGAGAACAGATACGACACCCCCCCGTCAACCCTGGAAGCGCGCTCTCACTCTCTGTTCACTAGGCTACACGGTCCATCGTTCATTAATAAAAATATCACTTGATATATTTTTATATATATGCGTGTTTGTCTGTTTATTGCTATATAACATATATATATATATATATATATATATATATATATTGTTGTGGATGAAAATCTGTATACATATATATATATATATATATATATATATAGAGAGAGAGAGAGAGAGAGAGAGATTGTATATTACAAGTAAGTAGAAGAGCACATAGATTAAAACCCACTGTTTATGCATTTACTTTGTAAAGAATGTTCAATACAATGTAGAGCTTAATATAGTAATTTTGTTATTACAATCGTTAATAATAGCATGATATCACTACGCAGATTTTTTCATGTTTCAGAATAATACCGTTCTTCTTCAAGTGATATGTTAAAATAAATGGTGAAAATTATTTATTTTTAAAATATAAGATAAATTAATGGTTATTTAGAAAATTAGGGAGTGGTTTGTTGGAGAAAATGCTTTAAGTATGGTAATAATGTTTATTCAAAAATGAGAATTATGTAACCATGGAGATTTAACATTTTCTTTTGTCAATAAAAAAAACTCATAAGATTGATCTTGTCTGCCACGTTTAATATATATATATATATATATATATATATATATTGAATGTGGCAGACAAGATCAATCTTATGAGTTTTTTTATTGTTTTTTTTATGTTCTTTAATTTATCTGGTACAGTTTGGAATTAATATTTTCTCCACACAAAATATCTTTGAGCCCAAATAGTGAAAACATATAACAACTGACTTTTTGTAAATGGCTAATAAATTGGCCGAGAGAGCTGTTGACAATAATATTACGGACAATTTCTGCACTCTGTTTTTTCTTATTTGATGTGCCGTGTTCTTTCAGGATGTTGATGATCATGGTCCGCCATTTCTTTCTCCCTTGTTGCTCTTAATATTTGTTGTCATGCTGTTTCTCCGAAAATTTGCTCTGTCAGCCATTTGTTTAAGCACAACAAGTATGTCAGGCTCTATTTCTCCTGTATTTCTTTCTCTCTATCTGTACTGTGAGTATCAGATTCTTTAAACCTTCTTTCCTCGTTCCAGAAACTTCAGCTGTCTCTTCCCGATGTTAAGTATAAGTTTAATTATACTCTCCAAAACCACGTCTCAAATGTTCGGTCCATGGTATCCTCAGCATCCTTCTGTAGAAGCACGTTTCTGCTTCTTTGAGTCGTTGCTTTGTCTTTGAGGAAATTGAGCCGGACTAAATAGAAAACAGTACGATTATTAGAAAAACTTAATAAACCCTTTTAAAATATTTCTTATCTGGCACAATCTGGAGATTGCAGTTGTCAGGGAAGCAAGTATACGGAAGGGAGTTCTAAAGGCTGGAGTTGCAAGAAAGAAACCTGCTGGAGTAGAAGTGGCGGCTGTATTTTGTTGATTTAACTGTAAAATGGTGGGACCTTATTGCCAGTCTGTTTGCTCGAGTAAATTCTTGTGGAGGGATCATCACTTAGCTAAGCTTGTCGGAGCTAAAGCCATGAAAATATTTGTAGAATAGACCGACGGGAGTCACATCCCGGATTAAAGACATAAGTGATCTAAGACAAGTTCGAAAGTCGGGATAAAGGATTCAACACATCGTGATTATTGTCAGTTTTACGCCTCAAACAATTTTCAAGCTGAGTATCGGTAGTAATGGTGAGCAATCTATATTCTTCATTTTGCGTGCGAAAGATGTGCAGTGGGCTGCAAAAGCAAAACAGGTCAAGTGTCTGGCAAAAACTATAGGCACTAAAATGTGGAGTAAATTAATACGTATATTTTTGTCATATTCATCGAAAACAACGGGAAAGTCCATGATAAATAAAAGCTAACTGAAAATTAACTCCCTATTTTACGCAAAGGAATCCCCCGATGGATTCTTCCCTGTTAGTAAAGTTTATTGCTAGACGGGAAAGTCTATCATATATAAAATAAAGAGTTACTTTTCAATCACCCTATATATATATATATATATATATATATATATATATATATATATATATACTACCGACCATAATCATTAGGCGACCCAAATTTTTTAAAAGATATTATACATTATTAAGTAATTTGTTATCATAACTTTGCAATATTTTACAAGGCAAGGAAGCAAAGATGAACTCGTCCGAATCACCCTAAATTTTCTTCATTCTTTCATTGATGAAACTGCAATACAGGTAATTATTAAATATTCATATAAATTCATTTGATGCACATGTTATTGTGCAGTATTAACAAACGTACGATTCTATTTTCATTTACAATTATTCACTTGATAATAAATACTAAAAAAATAGTATTAAATACATCATTTTTAAAACACTGGGGTGGGCTAATAATTTTGGCCGGTAGTGTATAATATATATATATATATATATATATATATATATATATATATATATAAAAGGAAAACTTAACATATCATCTGAAGTGGTTATAAACTATAATGTATTTCGATGGGTAAGTTTTTCGTACCCATCTTCTTTTGGATTATCCTCTTCGTTTACGTATTTGACATCATTACCTATATATCACTTATCATTCTTATTCCTTGTGCAAAGCTATGAGTCATGAGTTATCTCCCTTTAACCTGACGTTCTAAGTTTTTTTTTTCACCATTGTTTGTGAATTCACAACTCTTTGAGTCAAATCACTGAAACTAACAATCGACTATATCAACTGGGCCATGTGTTGAATTTCTGGCATTTATAAACCTACTGCTTCAGTAATTTTTTTTTTACCAGAGTTCATATTGAATTTTTTTATGTTAATGGTTTTTCTCTACTGCTTTTTATGTTAATGTTTTTCTCTAGTATTCTTACCAGAGCTCATATTACAATTTTTAATACGAATGGTTTTCTCTGGACCTCTGTTTTACTGGTCCCCATATTGTATTTATTTCTGTTTGGTCGGCTTAGGAAACATGGCCCAGTTAATATAGGCGTTAGTTAGTTCCATAGAGGCAACCTAGCGGCCAGTCAAAAATTAGGTATTGACATTGACATGAACAATAAAGAACTTCCTTAACCGTAAAATTAATGTGATAAATCACAACAGACCAGTCCATATAATAGAAAAAAACACCAAATAAAAAATCACACGTTAAATAGCGTCTTTTTAGCTATAAAAGAACAGAATCATTTACTTAGGTGCTCTGCCGACAAGTAGACATCAACATGACTCTTCATATCTCAACAATATATCTTTGTTCTTTAATTACACAAAAAACATAACATTTTATTTTTGAACAGTTTCATTTTTTTATGTATCCATGTATTTTACAAGATGTATCCATTAAATTTATCAACAACACCATTTTGTTCAATTTCGGATGTCAACTTTCAAGAATTTCTAAAGAAGAATAAACACAGACATGTGGTAATATTTTTATTATAAGTTTATAATAAAAACATAGTTTACTGCAACACAAGAGCCGTTGTGTTTCGGTACTATCTTATTAGCACCTCGTCAGGCAGGGAAAATTTATTTCTGTTAGGAATCATTATATTAGGTTGTCCCAAAAGTTCGTAAACACTTGCAAAAACTTGAAATTTTACTCGCCAAGTATCTAAGGTTACCAGAAAACACTTTTGAAATTTTATCCGCAAAAACAACAAAAATTATTGCTCAAAATAAAGACCATCATTTTCCAAGACTTTCTGCAGTCGATCTGCAAGCTTTCGGATCTGGTCAAAGTACCGTTCAGCCGGATTCGAATCAAAGAATTATTGACACGTTTCCTCGACTTCATCAAACGAGTCGAATCGGCGGCCCTTCAGAAAGTGTTGCATTAAGCGGAAAAGGCCGTAATCTGATGGAGCACAGTCACGACTGTAGGCTGGATGTGGCGGAACCTCAACGCTGTCCAACTCTTCAAATTTGTCTTTGGTCTTCTTGGCGGTGTGTGACTTGGCATTGTCCTGCTGCATCAAAGCGCGCTTTCAGTTGATCAAAGCCAGCTACTTTTGCTTCAACTTTTCGTAGACCCATTCAAGTTGCTGACAGTCAAGTTCGGCACTGATGGCACGACCATTCGGAACCAACTCAAAATGCACGATTCCTTCAAAGTTCCACCAAACGCACAACATGACTTTCTTGCCGAATCGATCTTGTTTTGGAACCGACGGTGTCTCTTGCCCTCTCTGAACCCATCACTTGTCTCGATTTTGCTGGACCAGATAGACCCATTTCTCGTCGGATGTCACAATGCGCTTCCAAAAACTCTCGTCCAATGGATTGCTGAGCAATTGACGGCAAATTTCAACTAATCTGTTGGCTTGTGCTTCGGTAAGTTCATGCGATCCGCTCATCATAAAATTGCGAATGTGTGAACACAATAATTGTATGTGGATATAAATAGATAAATGTATGTATAAAGAACACGTTTATATGTGCCCAAGCATGCGTGTGGGGGTGCGATTGCACGCATGAGGATATATGCGTAATTTGGGAGTATGTGTGAGAATTCTTAACATACTTACATATATATAAAACTATTTATACGCGCTGAAATCCCGTCTTTATAATATATATATATATATATATATATATGTGTGTGTGTGTGTGTGTGTGTGTGTGTGTGTGTGTGTGTGTGTGTGAATATACGAACGCAAGATCCGTATGTAGGCATGAATATGTGTAGGTCTGTAAGTATGTATAAGCATAAACACAGTCACATTTGTATGTATATGTAGAGATGGAAGTGCATATGGGTATATGGATATAAGTTAGTGTACACGGGTGGGTTAATTTGTGGGGTTACACATACATACGTATCCATGGCATTAGAAATTAGCGGTTGGTGGCTTAGCGGTCAGCATCTTCGCGACTTGTCTGAATAACCCCAACTGATATAACGCCAATGCTTATGTCCTTGACTCTCTTTTCCTTTTTCTTTCTCCTTTTTTTCCTTTTATATTTTTTATTTTTTTATCTTTCTCTTCAGTTAAAGGAAATGCTTATTCCAGCAATTTTTCTTTACCAAATGAAAGGAATATTGTGTGGTCTGATGAAATGAGCTAATTTAGCTCATTGAAATGAATTATAATTTATAACTAATTTAAATGACGTGTTGAGTTTTCCTTTATAAATATCATATTGCTCGGGATAACATCCATTGAGCTCTCTATATAGATATAACACTTAATATTTTAAATTAAGTTGGTCTTGTTAGATTATCCTCGCCGTTTACGGACTGGACACACACACACACACACACACACACACACACACACACACACACACATATATATATATATACATATATATATATATCTTTTAAACATTTACTGTTAAATATAAGAGACAATGAATGTCTATTATGCTTCATTATGAGCCGTTCTAAACACGGTATTTTGGCTTTAATTTCAGGTGAAAATAAAGACAAAAATTCTCCAACATTTGTATAATTTTTTATTAAGTTAGTTCTAAGCTTTCGGCTCACATCAGCCATCTTCAGAGAGGTTACAAGGATGTTAACATAAAAACATCCACCATCAAAGACGATTTTATCTGGTGTTGACATAAAACTTTGCGAAGCAACGATAACAGTTACCAAAAATAGCAAACGCATTTCGTAAATTTGTAATGCGGTTCTATGACTTCACATGCGTGAGAGACCGAAATGTTAACAGAACCATGTATTCAAATGCAATGTAATATGTTATGACCAGATTTAAACGTGATTTTATTAAATGTGGATTGTTTGGATTTAATGTAGATGGCCTCCAATATCTGAAGGTTCTTTTTACTGTGTGTATGAGTGAGTATTATTGTATTGTTGACTAAAATCTGTCTGATATAACCAACATGTGTATGTTTTTTTAAGAAATATTGTTTAATTGAACTCTGATCAGAAAAGTGACAGGTAAGACAAGCCTGGTTGTAGTAAAACCAATATATTATAGTCGGTTTATCATTAGTACCAGAAATACAATCTCCGTATGACCATGTAAATTGGCACATTACATTTGTTTTCTGTAGAGGATTTAGTTTTGCGGTTGTAGGGTTATTAAATTATCCAAATGTTGGAAAAATTTTGTCTTTATTTTCAACTGAATTTAATAGCAAAATACGATGTTTAGAACGGCTCAGGATTAAACATGATAGACATTCATTGTCTCTTATATTTAACAGTATATGTTTAGAAAATAATCTGCTACCTGTTTATACTATATATATATATATAATGAGTGTATCAAAATACTTTTACAAATTTGGAGTTGGGTTCCTCACTACAAAACAGGATAAAAGTCTATATAACTATATGTCAGCAAATCCTTTGTTAAACAAACTGCTTACATAAAAAGAAAATATCTTGAAGTGTATATTAAATGTACACACATATTTCATCAGTATTATTAAAAATATTAAATTAAATTAATTAATTAATAAATTGCATCCTTTTTGTGCGGGCTCGTTCCCAGTTCCCCCATGACGTCAGGCAAGAGTGTATCAAAGGTTCAGCGTCCCAAAGAATTCCAGGAGGCAGACAAAGGAATTCTAAATACAACGCAGACACCACATCGGTTCTTGATGATGACTTTGAACAAAAAAAAAAGAAAATATGGCCTTTGGACAGTTTCTCTACAACTGCTATCAGATTATTCGATATCTTATCCGAAAATTGTGGTGCAGTGGATATCGACTCAGAACAACAAATCGGGGTGCTGTGTTCGAATTCCAGTTGAATTCCTTGCATTCACTTACGCGCAAATACACTTAAGAAAGTGTTATGTTGCTTGTACAGAATTATTGTGGAATAGATACAAACAACAGAATTGTAGTCAATTGGTAGATTACCAGGAAGAGTAGTATTTACAAAAGAGATCGTTAGTAGAATACAGGAACAAGGGTTTAGTAGAACGTATTGTCGTGAGACGTAAGGGTCTGACCAATAGCACACTTCCGGTTCACTACCGGAAATACTCGACTGACTTGTTACTCGGCTGACTTCCGGTGTCTTCCCCGAGGTATCATCACTACTACTTTATGTAGTGCTTGGAACAGTCCATTATTGTAGACAAAGGTGGAGAACGCCCCAACAAGAAGGTATTAATCCGTCTCTTCTCTCCAGTTATAGGTTAAATAATAGGACAGATTGGGTTCTATAGCCTTGGATGGCAACCAGTTTACAGCAGAAAGCAATGGCAACCTACTGCGGGAAAATCTTCTGCCCAGTCAGTCATATCTCTTTCGAGACATGATCGCCTAAAGCGTGTATCACGTATGGCACTTTACTGACTGACTGAATATAATAGTTGGAAACATGATTAAGTCTTTTACTAGTCATAAAGTGGGGGATCAGTTTTATATTGCTACGAACTAATAAACTGATCCACCACTAATTACTACTTAATAATATAATACATCACTTCCTCCTCTAGCTATGAGTCAAATAACAGGACAGATTGGGTTCTATAGCCTTGGCTGGCAACCAGTCTACCGCAGAAAGTAATGGCAACTTACTGTGGGAAAATCTTCTGCCCACTCAATCATGTCTCTTTCGAGTCATGATCGCCTAAAGTGGGTATCACGTATGGCACTTGACTGATCCCAAAATTAGAAAAATACTGTAAAATATAATTAGACAGACATTGTAAGTTTTTTTAAGCAAACTGATTTGCACATATATATAATAACAATACCTCATCTCAGAAATATATATATGTATGTTTTGTTGTATCACAGCCCATCAGTGTGGCTAAACATCCACTTGCTTCTGGCCGGGATCGAAACTCAACCGATTCGTTGTCAGTCGGAGTCGCTAACCCTTAAGCCATAGAATCAAAATGGGAAGTTTTATTGTGTTGTATATAAGCGAGCTACACACACGTCAGTCACCGAAAGAACTCAATTCATTGCTGAAGAGTTATGCATAAATTACGGAAGTGGTAACTGTTTTTAAAATCTTGCAGTGTGGCTATATATATATATATATATATATATAGAGAGAGAGAGAGAGAGAGAGAGAGATAGATAGATTCATCTATTTGTTCAAGTAAATTAAATATGTCGGTTATAAATCTATTTCGTTAATCTTTGGAACGTTACGTAACATTGTCTGTTTACAGTTGTTTACATTACAATACACTTTTAAATTTGAGATAGGACATCAGAAATTTTTGTTTATAAGGCTTAATTCAGCTTCGCCTACTGTGAAATCATTCGAGCGGTTGACAAATCTGATCAATTGATGGGTTCGCCTACGTTGTTTAGGGTCGCAGGTTCGAATCCTGCTGAATGACACACATTTTTCTAACAAAATTTCTCTAAAATACTCATGCCGGTATAAATATACTGTTTAATTAAAAACAGGATATCTCTTCAAATATGAGTATCTATTAAAAATAATGTTAAGAGAAATAAATTATCGCTCATTCAGTAATGAATTAGAGCACTCTAACTGGCGTATAATACATCATACGCTAAAAGTCTGCCTCCTTCTACCGAGTGTCCATAGGTCAGTAGAATCGTCAACTGACGCCAATTCGGTCAGGTTTCAATTCTGGGTAAAAGCAATCGGATGTCTAACCGTACTGATGAGCTGCGAAACAGATCTGTCTGAGGATGACTATATATATATATATATATATATATATATATATATATATAAATTAAAAAAGGATTAATTCAATGATGTTGAATGACCATTTCGATATGAAAATCCCCACGGGGGATAACACATCACCTCAGTAACAGAAAAATCCTTTCAGAAACTGGAGAAAAATCAGTCACCAACCAACACAACGGAGTAACACAGCACGATAGCTAACAAATCCACACAAATAACATTAATGTACTATATCAAATACAATGTAAAAAAATGCTACAAATTCTCGCAGCATTAAACATCAGGGACTGATTTTTCTCCAGTTTCTGAAAGGATTTTTCTGTTGCTGAGGTGATGTGTTATCCCCCGTGGGGATTTTCATATCGAAATGGTCATCCAACATCATTGAATTAATCCTTTTTTAATTTATATTTGCTCTGTAAGATTTTATTACATGGAGCTCTCTTCCTGTATCATTTTTTAATATTAAAATAAAATTTTTAATATTAATTAGGATCGGGTTTTTAGAATTTACCTTCCTGCTTTTTTCACTTGGATTAAAGTATCTGAATTAAAATATATATATATTTGATGTAATTGGGCAATTTTGGTTAAAAGACAACGAAAATTTGTTAAGTGATATTTACTTTTTTCTACGTTTAGGATCAATCTGGGGTTTAGTTAGAAAGTTAAATATTAATTGTCTAATGTTTGAGAACATTCGCATATCTTTAGTTATTGTAAAAAAGTCAATCTGTTTTTTATACGATGCCGTTGCTATTACCATTTTCTACTGAATCATCCAGTGTAATTTTGCTTAATGAATTGTATTTGTGCTGTAACAGTTTATATAGATAGGTAGTTTGGATAATAACAGTTTATTTAGTGATGCTGTTTGTTTTTGTGGTTTCTGAAAATATTGCAGTTATAAAATTAGGTTCCTTCCCAGGTGCCCTAACCACATGAATTTACTTGTGCTACTAGATTGGCAACTAGGTCTCACCCTTTTACGATCAAAATAGTCAATTGTAACTGCCACTTCTACTCCCTCAGTCTCTCACACTTCCCACCTATGGAATTCCCTTCCGTATACTTGCTACCCTGATTGCTACAATCTGCAAAATTTTAAGTGCAACGTCACTGGCCATCTTCTATCTTCTCATTTCCCGTCTTTATCTTATCCTTTCTTTAACATCTCCAATAACTTGCTTCCTTTTTTTTCTTTTTCTTTTACTGTTTCAATTGGAGTAGATAGACTAAACTATCGCCCGGTTCACACTCCACCCACGTCTATTGAACAGGTGAAGAGGCTCATCCCTTGTTTCCTGTTTAGGATGTGGTTTCCGGTTTTTCTCTTTTCCAATCTTTTCACTCTAACGTAGCCCCCTGCGCACCAGTGGCGTTATCGCCTTGCTTGGGGTGATATGATTAAAAAAAAAAAAAGTTTCCATGGGTTTCCATGCATTCATGTCTTTTATTATTATTATTATTATTATTATAGAAATATATTCATTATGTTTGTGCCTATATTTTATTGATAGAGAGTTGTTTGATTTTATGTTTAATGCTGCGAGAATTTGTAGCATTTTTTTACATTGTATTTGATATAGTACATTAATGTTATTTGTGTGGATTTGTTACGTATCGTGCTGTGTTATTCCGTTGTGTTGGTTGGTGACATGTGGGTTGATTGAACTATTATCAGATAAGTGGCCGGTTAAATTGGCGTAATAATGAGGTTGTTGGCAAGTCGAACTAAGTGTTTGAACTTTTATTTTCAGAGAAGCATTTTCTAAACGAGAAAAGCGAATTCATATTGAAAATTTGTTAGTTGAAGTTTTTATATTTTTGTTGTGTCGTTGGTGATGACATGACTACTTGAGAGTTTAATTTTTTTTTTTTGTAACACAAAATTTATTGAATTCATTTTTATCTACGTTTCATATATTTTTTCTAGTTTAGTTTCCTGATTACTGTGCCGTTGTTATTTGCGGAATGGTTTTGTAATTGATTTTATTTTCTACTAGCTTTCATTACACCCGAGCAACACCGGGCGTATAGCCCTGCGTTACTCGGGTGTAATGAAAGCTTTAAAACTAATCCATGGTCCAGGAGCTCAGACTCTTTGGACGTTGGCACGAAAGACTAAAAAAACAATAGTTGTTTCCAGTTAAAGCGAAACCGTAGACTGAAAGAAAAATGAATGGATGTAACTCAAATTTTGATTTCCTTGTATCGATGTCAAATAAGTTTTTTTCGTCCTAAACTGAATTTTGAAGGCTAAATAAGTCCTCTGAGTAAATGGTATCATTTTTCATTCAGTCTAAGGTTTCGCTTTAACTGGAAACAACTAAAAGTGTCTGAGGTCCAGGACCATGAATTAGTTTTAAAGCTTTCATTACACCCGAGCTATACTGGTAGTATATATATATATATATATATATATATATATATACTCTAGGTGCGCTTGGTAAATTGTCGCAATTATTTTATTATTTTAAATATTCTTTAGGCTGATTCTGAGCTCCAGGGCCATGGATTAATTTTAAAACTTTCATTACACCCGAGCAACGCCGGGCTATACTGCTAGTATATATATATATAAGATGCATATATGGATCGGAATCTGACAATATTATAGAATACATAAGGAACAAGTTAGACAACGTGTCTCAATCTAAAATGGTGTCGATTTTGCGTTTACAGTTTATTGGTTTTACAGTAAAAGGATGGGACCTAGTTGCTAATCTTGTGGTTCCAGGAAATTCAAGAATGGGAGGTACCAGTGAGCTAAGTTCGTCTGAACAGAAGCCATGAAAGTATTTGTAGAAGAGACACAGGGAAGCCACACTGCGCCGGTAGAAAGTTGCCCCTCGAAAGTTGAAATATACACACCTCACATTTGTGTAGCAGATGGTGAACTTGAGATCTACTTTTACTTTTGTGAGGTTAGGGTTCAATTTAGTTGTGTTCATATTTGAGACAATCACATCCACAGAAGATGCAGGGTCAGTTTAGCACCGTCTCTGAGTCAAAAAGAACCATGATATAAGTCTGTCTGTCAGAAATTTGGAAACGACATGCTGTATTGCTTAGCATTCACACCGGAAGCTACAATTTCAAAGTGTTTGGGTGCCAATCTGAGAACAGTGCAGAGCATTCGAAAAGAGTTTGACGATATATATATATATATATATATATATATATATATATATATATATATATATATATATATATCCAGCCAATATCATAGTATTTGGAGTGGTCACTAGTGATGGTGATTTTATGCCTCCATTCATCTTCGCACAGCATCGCCAATATGAATATACCAATATCTTCGCCAATATAAAGTGCCTTGAGGTGATAGAGGGACCCTGGGCCAAGAGGGTGGCAACTAGAAAACCATATATCCGACAACAAGACTGCAACATGCCACATATCCGACAACAAGACTGCAACATGCCACATATCCGACAACAAACTGCAACATGCCACATATCCGACAACAAGACTGCAACATGCCATATATCCGACAACAAGACTGCAACATGCCACATATCCGACAATAAGACTGCAACATGCCACATATCCGACAACAAGACTGCAACATGCCACACAAGCAGGAGAACACAATCATGGCTGTCAGGTAATTTCTGCAACCACATTATCCCTTAGATCAACCAAATGCAGCCGACATTTCTACTCTACAGGTTCTTTCCTCGCACTTCCCACCTGTGGAACTTCCTTCCGTATACAGGCTTTCCTGACGGCTACAACCTTTAGGAATTTAAATGTAATGTCACTTCCCATATCTTATCCACTTGACTCCAGTCCTTTCTACATCACCCCGTGTATCTTGTTCTTTCTCTCTACCTTCGCAACTGTCTTTACACCTGTGTTCCCATCCTTCTCTTGCTCTTTCTCTTTTCTTTTTTCTTCCTTACCCCCTGTAACTGGTTCGTCTTTCTCTTCACTCTACTCCTGTCTAAACCTTTACTCTTATACAGACCCCCGCGCATCATGTAGCTCCCTTGCTTGGGGGGAAATGATTAAAAAAAGAAGAAAAAAACAAAACCGGAAGACAAAATCCTTCTGGATTGTGATTGTTGGATCTACAATTTAATGTATAATTTAATGTAGTTTAATTTATAACCCCTCTTCCAATCTTTCATTGATTCTGACTTGCAGCAAACAAACGTCCGACAAAACGCTTCGTTTATAACTTTTCAGGTTTGTTTCGCCATGCGAATTATATATGCTGGCCAGTGATACTGAAGACGTAGGGAGATGGTTAAGGTTACTTGGTTTGGCCTTGTGTCATTCATAACCAAACTCCTTAAAACTTACAAGTTTTATCCAGAATTACCATAAGAATTACTAGAAAGTTATCATCAGAAGGTTGGCTGTCGGCAGGTTGGAATATGTGGAATTGTGTGGAATAGTGTAAGAATGAAAATATACATTTTTCATGTTAAAATAGAAATTTATGAAAAAAATAGAATAACAAGAATTCATAGAAATTAATGTTCAATGAGAAATACGTAATGAGTTACGGGTATCCAGATTTGGAGAAAATGTTCGTTGTAGTAATTGTTGAAAGAGTATGTATGTATGTATGTATGTATTCAGTTGGAAGGTGTTTTGATAGAAAAGAAGAAGTAGAATGAATCAGCACACGAGAAGGAAAGAGAAAGAGGACAGTTTCCGGATCACTTGACGCTTCTACCGTTACATTTTAGCTCGTCGTCTTTGCTGCTACTGTATGTGACTGACTTAACTGACGCCGAGGTCATTTATACAGTTCGTTTTGAATTTCGTACTGGATCGCTAATTCCCCAAGTCTTGCAAGTCGCTCCCATTTATCAAATATCAATTTAACACCTACTTGCGAAATCTGATTTCAACTTTTACTTTATACACATGGTCAATCCTTTCTCTATTTTGGAAAAAAACAGGAATTCACTCGTCATTGTGAATTTTTGTAAAAGTGAAAAAGAAGGTTAATTTTAATTCTTAATTTCCTGTCGACTACAATGCGTTGTGGTTAGGCCTATTGTTCTTTCGATTATTGGTTGTGCGGTATCGGTGGTTTCAAATCATTCTGAGGACTACTGAGTGCTAATAATTGTGGATCCGAATGAAGTCAACACTGTAAAGTAGCCACAAAATACATTCGAGCCCACAATTATATCCACTCAATAGATCCAAGAATAGTTTAAAACATAACCTTTAGAACAATAAGACATATCCATAATGCATCAGTGGCCAGCATATACAAATATTAGAATCAAAACAACACATATTGACTAACGATTGTGTTTAAGGACAGACTGTCGCCGCAGTGTGTCGAACTCAAAGTCCACTTTATATATATATATATATATATATATATATTATTTTAAACGAGTTATTTCGCTACCTTTATTTTCACCTTAAGTGGTTTCTTCAGGCGATTTTTAATAAACATTTTAATTACAATTTTAGTTCTTAACAATCGACTGAAGAAACCACTCATGGTAGAAACTAAGGTAGCGAAATAACTCGTTTCTAAATGAAAAATATTCAAATGTTCTACAATATAATTGTGTAGAACACTTTTTAGTACAAATGTGTACTAGTCTAACCCTATTAGGACCAAAAACTAAGTATTAAACAATCACTATATATATATATATATATATATATATATATATATGATGTGGCACCTCAACTAAATCACTGAACAAACAGCATAGTATGAATAAAAAATGCCCCAAACTTAATAAGAAGGAACCTTTTCCATCAAAATATTTATAGTGTTATTTAGAGGAAACGTCAAAGTAGTTTTTAATTATTATTAAAAAATTTTTTGATCTTTTCTAACATGTTCGAAACCATGTCGTTGCGGGAGTTTTTTTTCCGGTGACAAACATTAATTTGGAAATTCTTGCAAAAATCCAATAATTGGCGGATTTTAATGGATCTTTCAGGACTTATAAATAAATTAAATTAATTTTAAAATTATTATTTTGAAAATATCTTAGTAAAAGTATGTTTTTTTCTGTTACCCCCACTCCACGTAAATTCATGAAATTTCAAGAAACTTTATTTTGTTGTGATAATTGGTTTGATTAGTTAAACGCAGAACTTATTGACGAATGTAAATCTCTATTATTTTTTTGAAACATTTTGTCTCTATTTCCGAAATTCTGCTCCCAAAATTAAAATAAAAAATGCAATATAAATATGACATTATTTAATTTGATAACCTTTTAATTGCTTGAATAAATAATATAGAATAAGAACATGATAGTCTGAAAATCTTTTTTTCGATTAATAATGAAATTTTAAAAAATTTTGAATTTTTAAAAAAATTATAATAATTTATGAAGTTTTCAAACATATTTTAAAAATACTTCAAAGATTTGCTTGGGTTAGTTTAAAAATTCATTAAGCGAAGATCATATTTAGTTTTTATTTTTATTTTTATTTTTTTAATCATCTCACCCCAAGCAAGGCATTCCACTGCCACTATTGCGCATGGGGCTACATAGGGGAAGGTAAAGAGAAGGAGTGGTTAGACATAGAGAATGTTAGGAGGAAGGTGACAGATGAGTAAGGATAGCGAGGATGAGGGTTGGGCAGATGGGAAGAGTGTTTGATAGAATGGGAGCAGGTTAGTTTGTTAGGAGGTGTCTATTGACCTTACATTTAAACTCCTGGAGATTGTAGCCGTCGGGGAAGCAATCGTTTGGAAGAGAATTCCACAGTCGAAATTTAGTAATCGAAAATTAAGAAGTTTAATACAAATCGTTGTGCCTCCCTATTTTTAAAATAATTTGTAATCTATTTTTTTGTGCATTTGAATTTTTTGTTTTGTAATTTCTATTTGTAAACTAAAAGGTAATACATTTCAGAGTTTTCATGGAAAAGTTTTACTATTATGTCACTTGTGATCGCAATACACTAATCTTATCTCTCATCTGACACCTGTCAACACATTTTGAAATACGGCGGACAGGTTAAAAAGTTTAACACTACGATTAAAAATTGTTTTATTCAAAATTTCATGCTATAAATAAGTAACACTTGTGAAAATCAGATGAACTTAACATTAAATTTGCTAATTTTTCAAAGAAAAATGTGTAACAGGTGTCTATTTTATTGATGCAAGATTTTTAAAACCGAGAATTAACTTTTGTTTACAAATGTTTCGATCGCTTAAAAATGGCGGAACATTTGAAAGATTTAAAAAAAATGGAAACATTTTAGATTCCAATCAAATAGTTTGTGTTTGAAATACATCAGAGTATTTTGCTTACTGTAAATAGTAAATTTAATCATTTAGCTTTCATTTAATACTAAAATAAAAGTTTCAAGAAAACTTTTTTATTTTAAAAATTCAGTTTAAAAGTTATCAAAAATGAGTGGAGGTATCTATCTATCTATCTATCTATTTATCTATCTATCTATCTATATCAATCTGTTCATATCTTTCTTTCCATCTGATTCTGTTCCTATCTATCTATCTATCTATCTATCTATCTATCTATGTGGGTGTATGTATGTGTGCATGTATGGGCGTGTGTAAATTGCAAATATACATTTTTGTATAATTATGAATATTAAACATGACATTTTTTTGTATACGTAAGTGTTTATATATATATATATGTTCAGTTTTGTTTAATGGCATATCAACCTCTGTGGGTTATTTAATTTAAGGTTTGGTTTTAAGGTATTTTTTAATGTTCAGTTATAATGAGATGGTTGATTTAGTCAGATTTTGATGAAAAATCTTTTATTTTAGAAAACTGAAGATGTCTTCTAGTTTTGTATTAAAAGTGTATTTGCTGGTAACAATATTTTTCCTTCAAAATTTTATTATGCCAATTATTTTTTCCTTAAAAAATGGACATAAAAGTCTAATTTTATGTATATATTTCTAAAAAAAGTTTATTTTTTCTATACCTTTATGATGTTTTGACCCTAGTTTGGAAGTTAACGATTTGCCCATAGGTGGGACCCAAATAGATGATACCACTCCGGGTCAGTGTGGACCTGGGAACAACAGCAATTAAGAGGTGGTTTCATGCTCCCCACACCTTTCCAATCCGAGGCTTTGCTGCTGGATGCAGTTTACAGTCATACCCAGGGCCATATATATATATATATATATATATATATATATATATATATATATATATATTGTATAGTATCACTACACAAAAATTTTCATGTTTCGGAGCCGTTTTTTTTCAGTTATTCATATCATACGAAGAGGAGCAGTTCGGCTCCGAAACAAACATTTTTGTGTAGTGATACTATGCTTTTATAAATCACTGTAACAACTATTACAATATAAAACTCTACTCTGTATCGAGCAATCTTTGTAAAAATAAATGCTTGAACAGTGGCTTTAAAATCTGCGTGTTCTGTCACTTTCTCTTAATATATATATATTTATATATATATATCATACATATATATATATATATATATATATATATATATATATATATCATACATAAAATGCTTATATATATATATATGTATATAAGCATTTATATTTATGTATGTGTGTGCCCGACTGAAAACATAGTATGTATTTGCTTTTGCTGAAGCCAAAAATGTAAGGCAAACTGGGTTAAATCCTTCCTCCCTCTCCCACATGTTGTTTCGCGAATTTACGAGCCAAATTGAGAGAGACTTTGACTAAAGAACCCACCGGCAACACCTCCAGCTACAAACTTGTATATTTGGTGTTTGGTTTCGTAGCAGGGAAACATTAACTATTAAAAAAAGGTACTAAAAAAGCATACTTTGCACTTGGTCGTTTACAGTGTGTCTTCCCTTGGTACGGCTTCTTAAAATGCCAGACGATGCGTTTTTCTCTCTCTCTCTCTCTCTCTCTCTCTCTCTCAACTTGTCTTTTCGAAGCGTTGACTGTAAATTTATCTGGTAACTAAAATTTGGCAATCGGATCTCGAAACCTTATTCGTTTATTTAATTTTTTTTAAATCTCTTTTTTGTATCTCTTTTTTTCTTTTTTTTTACGTTCTCTTTTTTCTTTAGTTCTCCTTTTTTTTCATTCCCTTGTTTCTCTTTCTATTTTTTTATTTCATTTATTTTTTTCTTTCTTCTCTCATCGCGTTTCGATTTTCTCTCTCTCCTCACACCCGTTCTGTCTTTATCTCTTACGGATTTTCTCTCTCTATCTCATTCTCTCTCTCTCTCTCTCTCTTTTTTTATAAATATATCTACGATATTTCTTTTCCACTTTGTCCAATTCTCTTTCCTTGGCAATATTTCGTAACTTCTTTCCTTCCTACCTTTCTTTACGTCTTCCTTCATTTCTAACCTTACTTCATAAAATCCAGATTTCTTTATTCTTCTTCTACGTGCCGTGTCCCTTCAGAACGTCGGCAATCATGGCCCTCCACTTCTTCCTATCCCTTGTCGCCATTAATACCCCTTCTCCTGTTCTCCCACTCAAACCCCACTCCTCATCTATCTGCTGTCTCTGTCTCTCTCTCTCTCTGTCTCTCTCTGTCTCTCTCTCTCTCTCTGTCTCTCTCTGTCTCTCTCTCTATCTCTCTCTTGTTTAACCCTCTAGGGCCATTCGTATCATATTTGATACAGTATGAAAACAAGCCTTGAAATAAATATTTTCCTGAAAAATTTTTTAAGAGAAATATTTTATAAATTTCAAATGAAAGCAGTACTGACTGCTCAGTCAATGAATACCAAATGTTTCCTTATAGGGAAATACCAAATGTTTCCTTATAGGGAAATACCAAATGTTTCCTTATAGGAAAATACTGTATCAAATATGATACGAATGGCCCTAGAGGGTTATTTATAATAGATGATATATATTTCACAGTAAATTTCTTTTTGTTTTATATTTCCTGGTTTATGTTTTCTTTCATTTATCATGCGTGTTTGTGTGTACATCGTCCGGTGTTCCTATGGTTCATCTGTTGTGTCTGTGTGTGTGTTTTTATCACTTTTTAGTGCGTGACACACGTAGATACTATGGTATTAATATATAGATAATTTGAGAAAATTTCTATCGTCATTCACTAAACTTGATTTAAGGTTGTGTCACCGAATGAGGATTGAACTTACTTTACAGTATTAATAACACCAGTCGACATTTTTTTCTTTTTTTTACCCAAATGTTACTGAGCAATGGACACATGTTTCTGGGCTATTTTTTCAAGCTGATTCTGAAGATCAAATCCTTTTTGCCTCATCAAATCAGGTTTTCTCTGTACAGGTTTTTTTTTTTTTTTTTTTTTTTTTTTTTTTTGCTCAAAATAGGCGAAAATGTCTAATTTCCCTGTGAAGTTCCAGGACTTAATAATGTAAGTAAAACGTTTTATTTTAGGTCCAAATAACCTCTCACACAAGGAAAAGCATCCTAATAACATCCTATGTATATTTTAAGCAGTTTTAGTCTCTATTTTCTTACACAGAAATGCTTTTGTTTTCTGTGCCCATTGCCCAACAAAATTTGGGTAAAATAAAAATGTCGACCAGTGTAATTTTGTAGAAAAATAAACTCGCTATTCAAATGCCTCTCTCTGGGAAGTGGGCAGTAATGTCTCTCGAATAAGAGGTCAAGATAATCGATATTTCTTTTTATCAGAATTTTCTAGTATATTTCCCGAAAATCAAATGATATGTTGTTTTAAAAAGCCAAACGAAGAGCAGAATTTCCATTTTATTTTCCTCATTTATCTTGGGTTAGAAAATAAAAGATCACCGCATTTATTTGTCGAGCGTGCAACAACAGGAGTATATTTCATTTTCATGTAAGTTGGGGTCTGCGCTTTTTTTATACAAAAAAAAAAAAAATAAAATAAAATAAAATAAATAAATAAGACACCAGATTTTAATTAGAGTAAAAACAGTTTTGTTACTAAAATATTTCCTGTATTTTATATGTGGCAGAACTCTCAAAATTTTTTTTTTTTTTTTTTTTAATCATATCACCCCGAGCAAGGCAGTAACGCCACTGATGCGCAGGGGGCTACGTAAGGGTAAAAAGAATGGAAAAGAGAAAGCCGAAAACCGCATCCTAAACAGGAAACAAGGGATGAGCCTCTTCACCTGTTCAATAGATGTGGGTGGAGTGTGAACCGGGCGATAGTTTAGTCTATCTACTCCAATTGAAAAAAAAAATAAAATAATAAAGGAAAAGAGTGAAAAGATTGGAAAAGAGAAAACCGGAAACCGCATCCTAAACAGGAAACAAGGGATGAGCCTCTTCACCTGTTCAATAGATGTGGGTGGAGTGTGAACCGGGCGATAGTTTAGTCTATCTGAACATGAAAGCAACGACGAAGTTTTAGAGAAAATGGGAATGAAAAGGACACTTATATTTAACATAAAAAGACAATTGAAATTCTACGGCACATAATGAGAAAAAAGGCTTGGGAAATTTGATACCTACAAGACGGAGTGAAGGCAAGAGGGGCAGAGAAAAATAACGCCTAACCTACCTTGCGAACTTATGTAAATAGATGGCAGAACAGAGTTTAGGAAGGATAAGAAAAAGATAAAATGTATTAATACAGCGGAAGACCATGATCATAAACAACCTTAAGGGACACGGCACAGAAAAGAATAACTAACAAAGTTAGGAACACTAGGTAACTAATAAAGGATTTCATAAGAACTGTAAGGAGAGCACCCCGACTAGATTCTCACGTGGTACCCCATACGTTCGGCCTTATGATACATTTTTTTTTAATCGTATCACCCCGAGCAAGGTGGTAATGCCACTGATGTGCAGGGGGCTACGTAAGAGTGAAAAGATTGGAAAAGAGAAAGCCGGAAACCACATCCTAAACAGGGAACAAGAGATGAGCCTCTTCACCTGTTCAATAGACGTGGGTGGAGTGTGAACCGGGTGATAGATAGATCTATCTACTCCAATTGAAAAAAAAAAGAAAAGAGTGAAAAGATTGGAAAAGAGAAAGCCGGAGAATACATCCTAAACAGGGAACAAGGGATGAGCCTCTTAACCTGTTCAATAGACGAGGATGGTGTGTGAACCGGGCGAAAGATAGATCTATCTACCCCAATTGAAAAAAAAAAGTGAGAAGATTGGAAACGAGAAAAGCCGGAAAAAACATCCTAAACAGAGAACAAGGGATGAGCCTGTTAACCTGTTCAATAGACGAGGGTGGAGTGTGAACCGAGCGATAGAAAGATCTATCTACTCCAGTTGAAAAATAAAAGTGAGAAGATTGGAAAAGAGAAAGCCGGAAACCACATCCTAAACAGGGAAGAAGGGATGAGCCTGTTAACCTGTTCAATAGACGAGGGTGGAGTGTGAACCGAGCGATAGAAAGATCTATCTACTCCAATTGGAAAAAAAAGTGAGAAGATTGGAAAAGAGAAAGCCGGAAACCACATCCTAAACAGGGAACAAGGGATGAGCCTCTTAACCTGTTCAATAGAAGAGGGTGGAGTGTGAACCGGGCGATAGATAGATCTATCTACTCCAATTGAAAAAAAAAAAAAGAAAAAAGAAAAGAGTGAAAAGATTGGAAAAGAGAAATCCGGAAACCACATCCTAAAGAGGGAACAAGGGATGAGCCTCTTCACCTGTTCAATAGACGAGGGTGGAGTGTGAACCGGGCGATAGATAGATCTATCTACTCCAATTAGATAGTCTATCTACTCCAATTAGATAGATCTATAAGCGGCGCTTAGTAAATCAACATTCGGAAGTTTTTCGAATGATTTAAGGTCCATTTTGCGTGTTAAATGCTGTAGCCGATTTTATTTAGGTAATTTTTGTGATGTTGGTTTAAGTTTTTTATCACATTTTTTTTTGCACATGGCGATAATAGATCATCAGCGAAGACAGTTTAAAGGTTGTAAGGGTAATTTTTGCTGGTAAATATTGTAGTCGATTTCATTTAGATACTTTTTCTTATTTTGGTTTAGGTTTCTATTTTTTGTGAAAATATTTTTGTTAAAAATCACACATGGTGATAATAGATTATCAGCTTTTCAACATTATCATGAATGAATATGAAAAAGAAACTGTATATAAGATAAATAGAAGCGTTTTTCTTTTATAAGAGATGACCTTTCGCAAATGGGTGTTTGCAAATAGATACAAAAGTATGGCCAGTGGTTAAAAGCGTTGGTTAGATCCAGTGATTTAACCCAAAGAATTGTGTTCAATACCTGGCGGCAGCAGTGGTAAAAAAATAACTTAGGTAGTTGACTTAATTTGGTTGTGCATTTTGGTGCAGTGGATAACAACTCGGAACGACAAATCGAGGAACCGAGTTCGAATTCCACTTGAATTCCTTGCATTCACAAATACCCTTGAGAAAGGTATTAAGTATTCCCTCCAGTTATGGGTTAAAAAATTGATCTATACCATTGACTGGCAAACATTCTACCGCAAAATGCAATGGCAACCTACTGCGGGATAATCTTCTGCCCAATCATTCATGTCTCTTTCGAGGCATGATCGTCCAAAGCGTGTATCACGTATGGCACTTAACTGACTGACTGAATATAATAGTTGAAAACATGATTAAGGTATCTATTGGGCATAAAGTGTGGGATCAGTTTTATATTGATATGAAGTAATAAACTGATCCCCCACTAATTACTACTTAACAGTATAATACATCTATTGCCTTCTAGATATGAGTCAAATAACAGGACAGATTGGGTTCTATAGCCTTGGCTCCCAACCAGTGTACCGCAGAAAGCAATGACAACCTACTGCGGGATAATCTTCTGCCCAGTCAGTCATGTCTCTTTCGAGACATGATCACCCAAACCGTGTATCACGTATGGTACTAAACTGACTGAGTTGAGTTAAAGGGAGATAACTAAGATATCTGAAAATAACATGGCTAATGGAACGAGATCAATATAACTCAAAATAAAGGTTTCGGTTCAAAATTCCAATTACCTGAAGAAGGCTGGAGTGTACAACGGCCAAAAAATTGTGAATATGTCAATAAAGATGAGGACAGCAGTCCGAAAAATGTCAATAATTAAAAAGTATTTCTTGTAAAATCTGTTTGGCGGTCACAGTTTTAGTTTTATTAAAAAAGATTGTATGTCAGTCAGTTAGGAGGGTATGGAAAATATAATCCTCACGAGGTATACTGATGGCAGGATAGATAAAAGAAGGCAGTAGTCCTTTTATCTGACAATCTTGTTTGAATTGTCGTCTGTATTTGGTTGATCTCACTGTGAATGTGTGGGACCCAGTTGCCAGTCTGGTTGCACGAGTAAACACCTGTTGCAGAGGCACCAGTGACTTAAGTTCGTTGGAGCAGAAGCTATGGAAGTATTTATAGAATAGACAAAGGGAAGCCACATCCCGTCTGTGGGGAAGTGGCATTTTGAAGAGATACAACGCATAGAGGACGATTAGAAAGCCAGAAGGCAGGTATCGTTAACCGCTTAATAAGGGGTAAAGAAAAGGATTCCTAAAAAAATAGGGTGCACGAAAAAGTAATCATGCTGTGCTCACCGGTTGGAAGCGTCATTTATGAGAAGTCATTCTTCTTTTATGCGACCTATTCTTTAAGGATGTGCACGATCATGACACTCCACAGCTTCATGTCAATCAGTTTTTCATGTTACCTTCCCCACTCAGTGCATATTCTGCCAGCCATTTCTACAAGTTCGTTAGGTAATTCACACCCTGCTTCACCCTGCTCCTCTAGCTAGAACCAGAGAGCGGTATTTTAAAATAGATAATATGAGAAAATTGTTTGAGAAGGTGGACATGGGTGATGTTCTCTCTTTCTTGAGAGAGACAGGGTTATATCCAAAAATATAATACCTCGTCATAACCCAGAATACTCAACCGATTAAGGTTGATATACCATAAAAATCCAAACAATCAACTTACTGTTGGATAATACTACACTGGATTTCTACCCACTGTAAATAAAACTGGTAGTGGCAAAACTGCATCAATTGGCCATGCAAATAAATCAATCTACTTGATATAAATAACTAACTCATGCTAGATAGAAACATTTGAAATTATTTACCGGAGTAAGAATAAATGCGCCATGGTTCAAGGGCATTATCTTTAAATTGTGTTTACAAAGTATATATATTTAATATATATGCGCAGGTTGGATTTGGCATTAAGTGACCCATAGTGGTTGATATGCGATAAAACTCCAAACAACCAACAATCTTCTTTTAATATATCCTGTCAGTACCCTCTTTCCCCAATATGGGTGCGTGAAATTTCAACTGATCCTAAGCACGGTTTTTCTGATTCTAAGCATGAGTGTCTTTTTAGTTTCCATTTCCCTTAGAATTTCATGATTGATCATTTTCTCCATCCATAGAATTCTCAGCATCCCTTCTGTAGAACAACATTTCTTTTGTCTCAAGATTTCTCATCGGGGAAGAAATTGTCCAGCATTCACTGCCGTAAAGGAGGATTGATACTACACCCTTGTTCAAATGAATTGAAATAAAAGGAATAATGTCTTAAGGATCTTTCTCACTTTCCCTGATCACGTATACGTCGTGTCTTGGCGCTATTTTTCTCTTCCGACCGTGTTTTATTTTACGTTTTAAACTGACGGACCCAGTTTGTTTCTTTATCTTAGTGACACGACTGACAACTGAAAGGCTGACACCAGCAATATCCGTGATGTCTCTGTAAGGCTTGCCAGTGTGTTCGTGCAGTGTTAAAATTTTGGTACACTTCCTTGGAGTAATACCATGGCAAACAATGGTCGCAGGACAACTAATCGACAATCGAGACAAAAGTGTCTGGGTATGATAAAAATCCGATTAAATCACGGATAACGCAACATTTTTTAAATCCAAACTAATTTCATGATACACCCTGAAAATAGATTCATATTCCTGCACCCCACTGAAAATGACCTAATTTGAGGAAAAAATAGAAATCAATTACACCCTGTCAATCCAGACGGTCTAAAACTCGCCGTAAGGCAAAGAAAAAGAAACCAAAGCAGTTGATTTAATTAAATTGCACAAAGGTGTATGTCAATAAAGATGAGGACAATAGTTCGAATAATGTAAAGAGTGTAAATAGTTGCAACAGCTCTTCTCAAAAATATAGGAAGAAGATAAACACCGTGAGAAGAGAAATCTAATTTTTAAACACAGTTTCCGATCGTCCCACTTTAATCCTGCCTTGGTTGGATGACTCATAATCCCTAGCGATGAAATACATGGGTTCTCCGTATGCCCTAAAAATCACCCTGCGTTTAGCACTGAAAGGTCAAGTTGTAGAGCGGAGTTTGCCAACCCTCACAAACATCAGCCATGAGTTACACGCAATCACGAACTTAAGAAATATAATATAAACAACCAATTATCATTCATTTGCAATAAATAACGTGTATCCCTTTAATATCACACCATGCATCGTTTCGGAGTTGAATGTAAACCCGTCGTATATTGACCTAATCTAAGGAAAAAAATAATAAAATCGATTACACCCTGTCATTCTAGTGGGTCTAAAAGGGACCCTATGATAACAGAAAGGAAACAAAAGCAGCTGTTGCAATTAATTTTCATAAGGGTGTATATAGCAATGTAACACACATTCCTTTTTTTCTAATCTAATTTTCCTGTTTTTTTTTTAATATTTTATTTAGTAGTCCATGGTATGACGATAAATTACATCCGGCGGTAAGGCACTCCTTCTTAATTGCTGTTGTTCCCAGGTCTACACTGATCCAGGGTGTTAGCACCTGTTAGGGTTCAAATTGTAACCACTCCAAACTAAGACAAAACACCATGGAAGTATAGAAATACATGTTTATATTTTTAAAAAAATCCGAGCCATTCATATTCATATAAATAAACAATTATCAACAATACAAATTTACAGTAGTCAGACAGTTAAGTGCCGTACGTGATACATGCTTTAGGCGATCATATTTCGAAAGAGACATGACGGACTGGGCAGAAAATTATCCCGCAGTAGGTTGCCATTGCTTTCTGTGTTAGACTGGTTACCAGCCAAGGCTATAAAACCAAATCTGTCCTGTTATTTAACCCATAACTGGAGGAAAGAGACAGATTAATATCTTTCTCAAGGGTATTTGTACGTAAGTGAATGCAAGGAATTCAACTGGAATTCGAACTCGGCTCAGCCGATTTGTCGTTCCGACTCTATATCCACTGCATTACAACGCACAGAATTATCAATAATACATTTCATAGCAAAATAATCACTAATAGAATTTATCTGTAGTTAAAGGCATACAATTGCGTTCAAAGTATATTCAGGTGAAGCTATATAATATTAGATTTCGGGTTTAAATAGCCCATAGTGGTTGACGTACCGGTGAACGAAATCAACCAAACAACCAACATGAAAGAACGCTTTCATGACTTTAATCCATATAGTATTCGATAATTTCTTAAAGAAATTACATTGTATTCCAAAATATAACTTCAACAAAACTAAAACATTAAACATATATATCACATCCTCTAGTAATAATGTCCACGCAAACATGTATATTCACAAAAGCTGAGTATCATCTACCATGTATTCAATTGTGAAAGCAGAATAACATATATCATATTTTTCGTAATTCAAATCTCTCAAGAAAATTAAATTTCAGAGCTAAAATCCCCAGAGGGAGATGATAAGCTGTTAAACAAACAAATCAAATCTACGCCCAAAGAAAATTAAATTTCGGCATTAAATGACACTTAAGGAGTTGATATACCGTTAAACAAACAAACCAAATCAAAGCACCCAAGAAAATTAAATTTGGGTATTAAATGACCCATAAATATGTTGATATTCCGTTAAACAAACAAAAAATCAATCAACTTAATTTAGCTTTTGGAAAACACCTTTCCCTATTACAATGTGCTTTCAGCTTTGCGTTATATTTTCTGTCGTCTGCTATAAAACTTTCCAGAAACTTAAGATTCTTTACTAGTTTTTTTTTTAAATCCCCAATGTTTAACCCGCATCTTAGGCTGCCCCTTTTCCTGATGACCTTACATTCTCTTTTCTTATTTTAATGATAACATTAGCTGATTACTTATTTAGAATTATTTGATAGTACTGCTGTCGGTTGCAGATTATTCTATTAAAACACTTTTACAGTATTTACATAATTTGGACTATTGTCTTCATCTTTGCTGCCATTTGTACGACGTTTCGGCCGTTGTCAGAAAGTGTCAAAATTGCAATCTGGTAAAATATACTAGAGAAAACCATTAACATCTAAAAATTGCAATATGAACTCTGGTAAAAAATGGTTACTGGACATTAGGTTTATAACTCCCAGAAATTCAGTTGTTCTTGTCAACAGCTTAACTTAAGGACACATGGTCCAGTGGTTAGTTCCTGACTTGACTCATAGAGTTGTGAGATCAATATCATACTACAGCAGTGATGAACAAGTAACTTGCATGGTTAGAGGGAGATAACTCATGACTTCCAATCGTGGTATTACTAATACACAAGGAATGAGAATGATAAAGGTTTCGGTTCGAAATTCCTAGCACCTGAAGAAGGTCAGAGCGTACAACGGCTGAAACGTCGTACAAATGGCAACAATGAGGACAATAGTCCGAATAATGTAAATATTGTAAATAATCTCAGAAATATAGACAAATACTAAAATTGGTTTCTCAACTCTACTAGCTGTTAACAGCACTTTCTGTTATTGATCGGTATTTCTCTCTTAACGTTAATGTGGAACATATTGATTATGTTATTATTTTTGCTTCGAGTTGCATGTGCTATCCTGTTCAGTTACTTTGGAGATATCCGGGCAACAGCTCGAGTTTCGCCAGTTTTATCGAGGGCCTAGTATATGTACTCAATGATGGTCGTTAGGATATGGCAGTAAACCTGGCAAAGTGGAAGCCATATTGTCTGAGAATAGTTATGGGTAGTAAGATGTTGAAATATTTCAGCCTCGAACATTTTTCTGAAAATGGGTTGGAGGCTGATAGGGCGATAATTGGATGGGTTTGACGGTTCCATTCAGTTATTAAATACAGGATCCACAGAGGAGGACTTCCCGCAGGCAGCAAAACAGGATTCAGTGAAGCAGTAATTATAGAGTTTAAAGCGGACAGCGGATTGTTCAGAGACACATTTCTTCAGGTCAATGCCCGGGATTCCGTCACTTCCGCTCGCATTATGGGAGTCAAATTTTGAGATTATCTTAGATATCAGAGAGGGGTTATGGGACATCTCTCAGTTGAGCCTCAGTTCTAAGAGGGAAGTCGAGTGCGGATACTCCAGACGAATCAAATCTGGAGTTGGCTGAGAATCTGCGAGAAAAACACATGGATTTATGGATTAAGAGAGCGATGGAGGTTTTGCTGTTGTTCAGCACACGTTTGCAGAGACTCCAATATTTTTGAAGCCGAACTTGCGGGCAGATATGCACTGCCTGATTCTCCCAGCAAACAAGAGCTTAGCGTCATTCAACATCCTTTTACACGCATTACGAGCAGAGGCAAATAGGCGCCTATTGTGCTCAGACGCATGGCTCCTAAATAGCCGGAAGAAGTGGTTCCTGTGGGCAATGGCGGCCAAAAAGTCAGGAGAAAACCATGAGCAGGAATGAGGTCTGGGATGGAACTTCTTGATCGGTATGCCTGCTTTCACCCAGAAAGAGACCTTAGAGTTTCTCAGCTGGG
Source organism: Ascarosepion bandense (assembly GCA_037127315.1). Classification (NCBI taxonomy): domain Eukaryota; kingdom Metazoa; phylum Mollusca; class Cephalopoda; order Sepiida; family Sepiidae; genus Ascarosepion; species Ascarosepion bandense. Next base: position 2,675,732 of record JBBBDQ010000830.1, read on the forward strand.
ATACTGAACACTTTTTCTTAAGGGACGTCGCATAGGAAATGGCGAAACGCATCCCAGTCTGCTCTTTGGTAGCAGCAAGAAATTATGTTTGTAGGATGCTCCTGGGGGAAATGAGAGTGGAGAAGAGATATAAATAGAAATGACAGCATGATCGGAGTTATCAAGAGGGTAAAGCTGCGAGACTTGGCAGGAGTCAGGTACAGAGGTGAAATCCACCATTTGAGAAATTTTTTTTTTCTTTTTTTTTTTTATCGTACCACCCCGAGCAAGGCGGTAATGCCACTGATGTGCAGGGGGCTACATAAGTGTAAAAAGATTACTTAGAAGAGAGTGAAGAGGAAGACGAACCAGTTAGAAAGGAGCAATAGAAGGATGAGAATGCAGGTGTGATGACAGCTTCAAAGGTGGAGAGAAAGAAAAGGATATATGGGGTGGGGAAAGAACTAGAGTCAAGCGGTCAAAAGATGAGTATTGACATTGCATTTAAATTCCTGGAGGTTGTAGCCGTCAGGAAAGCAAGAATATGGGAGCGAGTTCCACAGGCGGGAAGTGCGAGAGAAGAAGCTGCAGGAGTATAATTATCGTCTGTATTTGGTTAATCTAAATGTGAATGGGTGGGACCCAGTTGCCAATCTGGTTGCACGAGTAAACACCTGTTGCAGTGGCACCAGTGACTTAAGTTCGTTGGAGCAGAAGCCATGAAAGTATTTATAGAACAGACAAAGGGAGGCCACATCTCGTCGGTGGAGAAGTGGCTGTAGTCGAGCCGCCAAGTCGGTACCTATCACATTACTGATTCTTCTTTGGAGCCTGTCGAGAACACTGAGATGAACAGCAGGGGCGCCTGACCATATATGGCAGCAGTATTCCATGCATGGACGAATGGTTGATTTGTATATATGCAGGATGGATTCAGGCGGGAAAAACATCATGGCCCGACACAGGGACCCAACCTTCTTAGCAGTGGATTTAGAGCAAAGTTCATGGCATGAATGCCAGCAGAATCAGTGAGAGTCTTCTAGCTACTGGCATGGTGGGCGTTAAGATTTCCGAACACAAATATGTTAACGAATGGATTGGAGGAATTAGACTTATCTATATTGTCAGAGACACTCTCTAGCAGGGACCAATCGGGAGAGGAAGGGGAACGGTACAGAAAGAAAGAAAAGACAGCGGCAAACCTGAAGCAAACGACCACCACGTTTAATTTCGTTGTTTTTCTTTTATATTTTTAACTTTTATCAGCGCAGTCCTATCGATTACCCCGTAAGCTTTATGATTGAGAAAAAAACATTTTGAAAAATTTCAATATTTAAACATTTTCTGGTGGTGGTGGTGGTGGGGGGGATCAGTTTCTCATACAACGTTATAGTAAATCGAGCCTCCATTTTGAAACCAGTCGCCGGTACGACATTACCGCCACCTGTAAACTTATTCATTATCAAATTTTTTGGACTTTTTCAGTGCAATATTATCATTTACACCTTAAACTTTACGAATGACAAAGAAAAAAAAATGCAAAAATTTCAATATTTAAACAATTTTAGGCGGGATGATTAGTTTCTCATACTACCTTATAGTGGTTTGAAAATGGAGGATCGATTTACTATAACGTTCTATGAGAAACTGAACCCCCATCAAATTTGTTTAAATAGTGTAACTTTTCAAATTTTATTTGATAATCGGAATGTTTAAGTAACAATCGATAGGATTGCGCTGAAAAAAGTAAAAAAAAAACAAACAACGAAATTAAACGTGGTGGTAGTCTG
>JBBBDQ010000830.1:2682500-2732500 GCA_037127315.1 Ascarosepion bandense
AAGATAGATGATAGATGATAGAAAAATATTATAACTAATGATATTAAAATTGTGAGGATACAGTGGCAATGATTAAATTACTTTATCTACTATATATATATATATATATATATATATATATATATAGATATATATATATATGTGTGTGTGTGTGTGTGTGTGTGTGTGTGTGTGTGTGTGTGTGTGTGTGTGTGTGTGTTAAAGCAATGATAACATTGAATAAACGCTTGTGGACTAGAGATTTCCTAACTCACTCATTGATCAACAGATTAAAATGTATCTCAATAAACGTAATAATACCTCTCACTATATTGATAATATTATTATTAATAATAGTGTACGTCAAAATAAAAATAACATTAACTTATACTATTGCAACCAAAAGCATAATAATTTCAAGCATGATAAAACAACACTCAAAAACATAAAAGGTAGATATTTTAAACCAATTAACAATAATAAATAAAGTTCATCATATGCTACAAAAAAATTAAAACAACTGACCTCACAGTCTCTAATAAGCCTACAACCACACAAATAAATCCTCTACAGAAAACCAGTGCAATGCATCAATTTACATGCCCATTCAGAGAGCTATCTCTGATACTAATAATAAACCCACTATATATATTGATTTTACTACAACTACGCTTTCTCATGAACGTATCTGTCCCCTTTCTGACCATAGTTCCATTAAACAACATTTCTTAGAGAAACATAACCACATACGTAATATTAAACAATGTTTAGTAAATAACACAATAATACTCACACGTACACACAGTAAAAATAATCTTTAGACACTGGAGGCCATCTACATTAAATCAAAGCAACCCACACTCAATAAAATCACATTTCAATCTAGTCACAACACATTACATTGCATTTAGACATATGGTTCTGTTAACGTTTCGGTCTCTCACGCGGTGTAACGTCATAGAACCGCATTATTAATTTACGACTGCTATTCGGTAACTGTTATATTCGCATAACAATGTTTTATGTCAACAGAAGAGAATATCATCTCTGATGATGGATATCTTTATACTATCTTTGATGGTGGATATGTTTATGCTAACGTCCCACTCTAACGATGGCTCATGTGAGCAGAAAGCAAAAGACCAGCGTAATAGAAAATATCCAAATATTGGAGAATTTTTCTCTTCATTTTCACCTAAAATTAAAACCAAAATACGATGTTTAGAACGGCTCACGATTAAACATAATAGGCATTCATTGTCTGTTATATTTAACAGTATATGGTTGGTTTATATATATATACGGATGAGATTTTGATCTCAAAATATTAATGTATAATGTATAATGAAGTTGAGATTCATCAGGCAATGTTGGATATTGGTTGTGAAAATGATTTTTACATTTAAATGTAAATCATTTTTACATTCAAATGTAAATCATTTTTACATTTTAAATGTAAATCATTTTCTTAACGAACATCCAATTTTGGATGTTGGTTGTGAAAATGACTTTTACATTTAAATGTAAATAATTTTTACATTTAAATGTAAATCATTTTTACATTTTAAATGTAAATAATTTTTACATGTAAATATAAATCATTATTACATTTTAAATTTAAATCATTTTTACATTTTAAATTTAAATCATTTTCACAACCAACATCCAATGTTGGATGTTGGTTGTGAAAATGGTTTTCACATTTAAATGTAAATCATTTTTACATTTAAATGTAAATCATTTTTACATTTTAAATGTAAATCATTTTCACAACCAACATCCAATGTTGGGTGTTGGTTGTGAAAATGATTTTTACACTTAAATCTAAATCATTCTTGCATTTAAATGTAAATCATTTTTACATTTAAATGGCAAAATCATTTTCACAACCAACATCCAACATTGGTCTTGGTTGTGAAAATGATTTACATTCAAATTGTAAGAATGATTTACATTTAAATGTAAATGATTTTTACATTTAAATGTAAATAATTTTCACAAACAACATCCAATGTTGGATGATGAGATTCTATCTCGAAACAGATATTTCCGTGTCGCAATGCACTTTTAATTCATAATTATATGATTATATTATGCTCTACAATATTTATTGTATTGAAAACTGTTTTCCGAAGGTAATATATATATATATATTACCTTCGAAACTGAATCTAATCATACTCTTCCTTTCCTAGATATCATATTACACAAAAATAACAACAAACTCGATTTTGACGTCTCCAGAAAAGCTGCCAACAAAAACGACTTGATAAATTTCTACTCCAGCCACTCTTCCAAAATCAAATCTGGTATTATTATAGTTTTCTTTTTAAGAGCATTAAGAATATGCAGCCCCCAATATTTAACAAAAGAAGAAAAATATGTAGAAAACACATTCAGAAACTTGCATTATCCAAATCACTTTATTCACAATGCAAAAAGAAAGGCACATAATATATACAACCACAACAAAAGAAACACTGTTAACAATAATAATCTAAACAATAACAAATACATCATACTATCAACCAACTCCATTGCATCTAATATCCAAAACAATCTATCTCATATGAAAAATACATACATAGTAACAACTACTTCGAAAACTATTATCGACATTATCAGATCTAAAAATAACCGAAATCAAAATGACGAACAAGCAGGTGTATACCGAATAAATTGCCGGGATTGTTCCTCCGTCTATATCGGAGAAACAAGTAGAAATCTTAAAAAAACGTATATATAAACACAAAAGAGACATCACTAATAATAATCTAACAAATGCATTAGTGATTCACAGAAATAAACTCAACCACAATTTCGATATATATATATATATATATATATATGCATTTTAATTCGGAAGTCAGTCGATTACGCAACCTTGGTTTCAACATTTCGGTATATTCAGACTTTTTATATCAACTGATTCTACAAGGTTTTTTTCAAACGCACAACAGGAAGTTTCAGAACGCACAACTAGGAGTTTAAAATAACTGAAATAAGGGAGGAGCCAGTCAAGAAAGAAAACACTTTTATCTGGCTTTGTATTATCCTAAAATATATTTTCTGACGTGTTTACATCCGGACATTACTGAAGACCTTTCATTCAGTAACCATTTTCGTTCTGGAAATAATATTATGGCTAACATTTCTTTCTAGCCCACTCTGCAGACATCACTACAGTTGTAAGATCTTGCATTTTTTTTTTATATGCCGCATGTTGCATTAGGATATTTGCCGTTTTTTCTTTTTTAATTTCCGCAAGTTTCCTTTAATTTTCAAAGGTTTGGTACAATTTTTAAGGCTTTCTAGCTTGAATGTAAATTTGTGATTATACTAAGCATTTTTAAAAATTCCTTCAGTACATCCTAGATATATTTTTTCTGTTCATTTGTATCTTGTATTTCTGCTTTGTAAATAACTCAGACGAGATATTCTGATCCCTAGTAATTTCTCTTAACGGTAAGAACTTTAGTCACCGAGAAAACTCAATTCATATCTGAAGAGTCACGCATATATATATATATATATATATATATATATATATATATATATATATATATATTGGAGTAGATAGACTAAACTATCGCCCGGTTAACACTCCACCTACGTCTATTGAACGGGTGAAGAGGCTCATCCCTTGTTTCCTGTTTAGGATGTGGTTTCCGGCTTTCTCTTTTCCAATCTTTTACTCATTTCCATTCTTTTTCTCTTTTTTTTTTTTTTTTCAATTGAAGTAGATAGACTAAACTATCGCCCGGTTCACACTCCACCCACGTTTATTGAACGGGTGAAGATGCTCATCCCTTGTTCCCTGTTTAGGATGTGGTTTCCGGCTTTCTCTTCTCCAATCTTTTCACGCTTACGTAGCCCCCTGCACATCAGTGGCGTTACCGCCTTCCTCGGGGTAATATGATTAAAAAAAAAAAAAAAAAGCCTGAACAATTCCTTAAAGAAATACATCACCCAACAATTAATTTTTACAACCTTGCAACATTAAAAAAAAACCAAGAAGGTACATAAAAGGATTCTATGTAACATAAAGATACTAAATCGATTCTTGATAATTACTAAGATGGCCAAAAGTATTTGAAACAAAGATTAGTCCAATTTCAACTGAGAATAGTTTAACCAGAATTTCAAGCACCATGCTTAACAACTCATTCAAAAATTGGAAAATACGATAATTAAACAGACAGATCTTGTCATTTACTTAATCAAAGATGTTTAGATGAATGCTTGTTGCCTACATATACTTTATATATATATATATATATATATATATATATATATATATAATTGGAGTAGATAGACTAAACAATCGTCCTGCTCACACTCCACCCACATCTATTGAACAGGTGAAGAGGATGCGGTTTCCGGTTTTCTCTTTTCTAATCTTCTCACTCTTATGTAGCCCCTTGCACATCAGTGGCGTTACCGCCTTGCTTGGGGCTATATGATTATATATATATATATATATATATATATACCTCGAGGCCCAGGAGTAGAGTCGCCGACTGACGCCAATTAGGTCGGGTGTCGAGCCTGGGTCATGTAGCAATCGGAGTCTATCCATACTGATGAGCTGTAATACAGCGAAAGAGATCTGTCTGCAGATGACAGTACATATATATATATATATATATATATATATATATATATATATATATGAGAGAGAGAGGAACAACCTGAGCTTGATAGATAAGTGGTTAGATGGTTAGAGAGAGAGAGAAAGAGAGAGAGAGAAATATAGAAAGTCAAACTAAGAAATCTAGATTGATAGATAGTGAGAGAGAGAGAGAGAAAGATGTATATATATATATATACAGAGAAAAACTAAGAGATAGATAGAAAGATAGAGTGTGAGACTATGAAAAAGACCGAGATAGATAGAGTGAGATAGAGGGAGGAACTAGAAGAGATAAATGGATAAATACATAGATAAATAGTGTGTGTGTGTGTGTGTGTGTGTGTGAGAGAGAGAGAGAGAGAGAGAGAGAGAGAGAATATATATAGACAGAGAAACTAAGAGATAGATAGATTCATTCATTCATTCATTCATTCATTCATTCAAATAAAATCAGTTGGCTCTTGGTAAAATAACAGACTTTTTTTCTATGAAGATTCTTCCCCCATCTTTTAACATCTTCTCATTTGCCGGCATTTTTAAGTTATCAGTCCCTGTCTGTGTAGGTCTGCCTGGTATCTATCGGGTGACGCTAGCTCAACGTCTCATCAGAGTGTGCTGTCTTCCTCATAATGATTGTTGGCAGAGGAGCCCAGCGCAGGGGGATGTAGAGAGTGGGTCGAACGCTTAGCCCACCCACACAACTTTTCACACGAGCAGAAGAACCAGATTTCCTGAAGAAAAATCTAATAACATAAAAAAAAAAAAATGAAAATGAGAATAAAAAATATAATCGTTTACCGAAAACAGGGTTCAACGAAGCCTTTCATTTTCTTTTTTCGCACGCTCATCAACCTCTCGTCTTTTTAGCCCCTATTTTTTTCCCTGTTTTCTCATTCATTTCACTTCGGACTCAGTGGCCGTTGCGTCTTAACATTACATTCTGTGTTTTCTTCCCAAAGTTATAAAATCAAATCTGAACGTTTTGTGCTGGTATTGGTTTTACAAGACATTTAATTACATACACCCACAGATTTAAAGTTAACTTTTTAAAAAAGAAAATCTTTCTTTAGATTTTAGGGCAGGCCTGAAGAGGACAACCACCACCTTTAAATTTGTTGTTTTTTTTATTATTATTTTTTACTTTGTTTCATTACAATCTTATTCATTATATTAATATTATATTATATTAATATTATATTATATTAATATTATATTATATTAATATTATATTATATTAATATTATATTAATACAATCTTGTTCATTACAATCTTATCGGTTACACCATAAACTCTCCGATTGACAAAAAATTTGAAAAAATTTCAATATTTAAACATTTTTAAGTGGGGGCTCAGTTTTTCATCCAACATTCTAATAAATCGATCCTCCATTTTGGAACCACTCGTCGGTACATTACAGCCACCTGTAAATTGGTTGATTATCTTCTTTTTAATACTTTTTTCAGTGCAAACTTATCGATTTAACCCTAAACTTATCGATTTAACCCTAAACGTATCGATTTAACCCTAAACTTATCGATTGACAAAAAAATTTGTAAAAATTACATTTAAACAATTTTAGTGGTGGTTGGGGGGCTCAGTTTTCATACAACCTTAAAGTAAATCGACCCAGTGCAATTAACTTTTTTGCTTGTGCATATTCAACAACTGAATATTTTGCGAAATTTTTGAATAAAGCCATTCTTGGAGTTTTCGAGGAAGATGCCATCGTAGGAACTAAAGAAAACTTAAAAAAGACAAAATCAAGAGCAACAGCTCGTCCACAAAAAAAAGAAAACAAAAAAAAAAAACAACGCGACCCAAACGCGAGTGGTTCCAAAATGGAGGATCGATTTTTTATAACGTTGTATGAGAAACTAAGCCCCCTTAAAATTGTTTAAATATTGAAATTTTTTCAAATTTTTTTTTAATAACCAGAAATTTTATGTAATAACCGATAAGACTGCGCTGAAGAAAGTAAAAGTCTGGCAATCTTCCTCTGGAACATTTTCTATGATCTTTAAACAATCCGTGTATAGACGGCAGGTGTTCACTGGTCACACAGGACTCTGTGAAGTACATGTTCCCAGGGCATCGTTCCTACACGTTCTAGCTTCTTCTGTTGCTAACATCATAAATTTTGATCGGGTTGCATTCATAACTCTACGCCTGGTTTCAACTTGGTATCTGGCTATTGCCCCCAGACCTTCATGTGGTCAGGGATACGGATTAGGTAAATTTATAACCTGATATATTTCGATTAAACTCTCTCTGTCCAGTAACAGTATGGACACCACAACCAATAATTTGTTATTCTCCAACAAAGTCATACAACCCAGAGAACTATATTTCCATAATTCCTTAAAGGGGTCAACCGCTAACCTCATATGGTGAGGTAACTCAATTTATATCTTGATTAACAATTCCCATAAGAGTCCAGGAGTCACTATACTTGGGGACAAGTGACACAAGGACAACATCCGGAACTAAACCTTGACCTGCTCTCACAAAGTTGAATATTTATTTGCGCAAAAATGCTCAAATTGTGGCACATGTCCGAAAAGGGGGTGGATAGAGGGTGGTCTTCACTATCTATCCTATACCTAGCTAAACACTATCACGACTCAATCACTCATTACAATTTGCATATTCACCACAAGAACCCGTCTATCACCTCCCAATCCTTAATACACCACAATACAACATATTTACAAGGGGGCACCTATAAAAGGGGAAACAAAACCCATGACATTAAAAATGCACATAATAATTTAATATATATAAAAGACTCAATAAAAAGTGAAATGAGAGGAGGGGGATGAACAAAAAAACAAAAACAAAACAAAACAAAAAAAAAACAAACCAAAATACAACATAATTTTTAAACCAAAATTAAACAATGTTAGTAAGCCCCGTCCATCCCACAAAAAGAGTGGCCACTGCACTCCGCCAAGCGGCGAAATCAAGATGCACACCCGCTAAGGGAGTGGGGGAGGACAAAATAATCAATGGAATAGGAAAATCAAAGGCTGACCCAGCCGAGGTAAAATGAAGCCAAAACAAACTGGGTGGGGGGTAAGAAATGTCGATTTGGATCATAAGAAAAGAGAGAGCCGAGTACAAACTAGGAATCCATTCATTCACATTAACTAGGTACACAAGAGATAACTACCTTAACCAGGGGAAGGTTCCAAAGGAATCTGCCTCGATGCATAAAGTTGTTAGGGACAGACCAGACTCTCGCATTTTAAGGATGGATAATGATTGATAATACTATTATAAAAACCTTTTTAATTCCTGTATTTCGTTCATCACCGCCTCAATAGTATTGGCTATTTCTTGTCTTAGCTCCCTTAAATTTGTGGTCAGCCAATGTATTTTCACTCTATTCTTTGTTAGCTCCAGCCTTGTTACAGTCAATATTGATACGATATTCTTTGCCACCTTGACTAGGATTCTATGATTTGTCTCCAACTCTCTCAGTCTTCGTTTAATGACTCTAACCTCACCTTCCGTTACGGTCCCAAATAAAACATCCAACACATTCTCTACAATGGTGACTATTGCTCTTTTTCTTTCAGTTTATAATAATTAATAAATAAATTAATTGGAGTAGATACACTAAACTATCCCCGGGTTCACACTCCACCCACGTCTATTGAACAGTTGTTCCCTGTTTAGGATGTGGTTTCCGGCTTTCTCTTTTCCAATCTTTTCACTTTTCTTTTTTTGTTTTTTTCAATTGGAGTAGATAGACTAAACTATCGCCCGGTTCACACTCCACCCACGTCTATTGAACAGGTGTAGAGGCTCATCCTTTGTTCCCTGTTTAGGATGTGGTTTTCCAGCTTTCTCTTTTCCAATTTTTTCACTTTCCCTTTTTTTTTTTCAATTGGAGCAGATAGACTAAACTATCGCCCGGTTCACACTCCACCCACGTCTATTAAGGCTCATCCCTTGTTCCCTGTTTAGGATGTGGTTTCCGGCTTTCTCTTTTCCAATCTTTTCACTCTTACGTAGCCCCCCTGCACATCAGTGGCGTTACTGCCTTGCTCGGGGTGATATGATTAAAACAAAAAAAATTCAATTCCTTTCAGGTAATTGCTCATCTCTTTACATTGATCTTTCATTATAGTCACGTCCCACTCTAAAGAGTACAACAAACTAAGGTATTCCAATTTCTTGGGGTAATTCTTGGCCAATCTGGACCTGACTGAAACAATACAAGAAGGGGAAAAAGATTAGTAAGGAGCGAGAATAATTAAAAAAAAAAAACAATAATTAAGAAGATAAAAGATAATGATGGATACTGCAGTTAAATTCTTAAAAGCCAAAACGGGAAGCAAGAATCCGGAATGGAATTTCACAAGTGCGAAGTATAAAAGAAGCATCTTTTAACATAGAACTTACGGTTACATCCAGCCCGACAACTGTAAAATGATGGGACCTTACTGCCAATCTAGTAATGCGCTGGAATTTACTTGCCTGATATTTATATGTGATTGTGCATCTGGCTGCTGTGAATCTGCGTGTCGTTTTATATGTGTAAGTGTGTGTACATGCTTGTGTCTATGAGTTTATGCGTGTTTGTATAGGTACCTTTATGGTTTGTGTATTTATTTGTGAGTGTGTAGTTAGTTTTATGTGCCTGTGTGTGTGTATTAATAAGTGTTTATATGTATATGTCTGTGCATTTGTGTATTAATGTGTATTTCTGTGCGTGAATATGCGTGTAAGAACGCACATGCGTGTGTATATGTGTCCTTGCGTGTTGCGTGGATGTGTGTATTTTTGTACATATGTGTTTTGTCTGTATAATTGTGTAGCAATCAGCGTGTATTCTAGAGTGTGTCTAGAGTGTGTATATGTGTGGGTACGTTTATATAAGTTCGGCTTTGTGTGTGTGTGTGTGTGTGTGTGTGTGTGTGTGTGTGTGTGTGTGTGTGTGTGTGTGTGTGTGTGTGTGTATGCATGAATGAGAGTGCATGCAAGAAAAGAATGCCAGTGTGTGTGTGTGTAATGTTGCGTGTATTTTTCTTGTGTGTGTTTCTATTGGTACGATTGGATCTATATGTGTGAATGCAAGTGTCTTGGGGAGTGTGTGTGGGACTATTGTGAGTGTGTGTTTGTGCGCACATGAGTGTTCCTGTGTGTCTGTACGTGTATGAATAAGTGTTGGCATTTTTTTAGTGTCTATATCCTGTGCATATGTGTGTATGAAATTGTCCTCAGTTACATGTCGTATATTGATTCTAAAAAAAAAACACTGTTTTCGTCTTCATGTCACGTGAATCTGTCAACTTACCTGTCCAACTTACCTTGATTCTACCAAAATGCGCACCGTACATATATAATTACTTACAGTATGTAAGCACTTTTATGCGTAATTTGTTGTTAAGAGAAATGAATATAAGCACTTAGACGCGGCTTTAAGATCAAAGAGTCGAGGTGTGGGACCAGATGTTAGGGAATCGGAATTTAGGCAGTGAGCGGTTTTGAACACTAAGCGAATACAAAATAAATAAATAAATAAATAAATAAATAAAAATAAAATGGTAGCCAATTTCTTGTACAAGATGTAGGCAATTAATTTTTTTTTCTTTGATTCATTTCAGCATTTTTCTCTCCCCGCTTTCTTTTTGCAAACGTCTTTATTTAACCTTAGTTCTTTAATTAAAATATATTTCATGCTTTTATACGCTTCTGATTTGATTTATATTCTCTGCATGAAATGTCCCTCCAGACGCCATTCTTACACCCTACTAAAATATGTAAGAGGTACGTCTGCAGTTTTTATTTCTTTTATTCTAACGAACAAATACCACCTAATTTAATTTCCTGCTTTTCCTTCTTTTGTCTGATATTTATACAATATTTCATAACGCATTTGGTTTCTCTTTCGGCAAGACACCTGTGAAGGACCATGATCACCCACATCTAGAAAGTTTACCATTACAGCCCAGAAGAATCGAAGATCTGACAGGTACTGTACTCTGACCAAAGCTATAAAAGTCGAATGTTCGTAGATAGAAACACGCAGAGTAATAGATTACGGCTCGGAATGAGAGATCGGAGAGCCGAGTTCGAATTCCAGTGGAATTCATTGCGTTCACTTACGCGCAAGTACCCTTGGGAAAGGTATTAATCCGTTTCTTCCTTCCAGTTATGGGTTAAATAATAGGACAGATTGGGTTCTATAGCCTTGGCTGGAAACCAGTCTACCGCAGAAAGTAATGGCAACCTACTGCGGGATAACCTTCTGCCCAGTCAGTCATGTCTCTTTCGAGACATGAACGCCCAAGCGTGTATCACGTATGGCACTTAACTGACTGACTGAGTTGGAAACATGGTTTATGCTTCTAGGCATAAAGTGGGGGATCAGTTTTACATTGTTGTGATGTAATAAACTGATCCCCCCTAATTACTACTTACTAATATAATACATCTCTTCTCCTTCCAGCTATGAATTGAATAACAGGATAGATTGGGTTCTATAGCCTTGGTCGGCAACCAGTCTACCGCAGAAAGCAATGGCAACCTAGTGTGAGATAATCTTTTGCCCAGTCAGTCATGTCTCTTTCGAGACATGATCACCCAAGCGTGCTTCACCTATGGCACTTAACTGACTGAATAGGTTAGAATCTCAAAAACAAAGAGTAACTTGACATTGGTCAAATGATGCACGTTGATCTTAGGCAGAGAAACCTAATATAATATTCGTACATATAATTTAGAAGGATAATAATTTAGGTTGGACGAAGAAAGGTAATTGTTTCCTGCTCACATGGGCTGGGCATTGGGGAGATACGGCGCTTATTCTCGGCAGAAAATAGTGCCCGTCTTATTCCATAGAAACAGACGGAATAATAGTAGATATTTACCCTACTCCCCCACTGGAGCGAGTTGTGACACAAGGTCAGTTTTTAACGTGGGGAACCTGAGAGCGTACGCTTAGGCCATTGGTCAAAGATTACCCAGCTCCCGGTAACTGGGTACAAAGCTGGTCATTGCTACACTTTTGATTTACCCTACTCCCCCACTGGAGTGAGTTGTGACACAAGGTCAGTTTTTAACGTGGGGAACCTGAGCGCGTACGCTCAGGCCATTGGTCAAAGATTACCCAGCCCCCGCTTATGCGGTAACTGGGTACAAAGCAGGTCATTGCATGTCAAAAGCTAGTTTTAGCTGGTCATTGCTTCCCGGCCAGCGGACAGGAAGTGAGTATCTAAAAACAGATACTACACTTTTAATTTACCCTACTACCCCACTGGAGCGAGTTGTGACACAAGGTCAGTTTTTAACGTGGGGAACCTGAGAGCGTACGCTTAGGCCATTGGTCAAAGATTACTCAGCTCCCGGTAACTGGGTACAAAGCTGGTCATTGCTACACTTTTGATTTACCCTACTCCCCCACTGGAGTGAGTTGTGACACAAGGTCAGTTTTTAACGTGGGGAACCCGAGCGCGAACACTCAGGCCATTGGTCAAAGATTACGCGGTAACTGGGCACCAAGCTTGTCATCTGGTCAGAGATAGTCATAGCCGGTCAGATCTGGCCATATACCACCCACCCACCACAAAAGGTGACAGAATAATAGTGTAGATGATTACGGACGGAGCTGATGTCTCGTTTTAAGACATGCAACAACTCTCTCTCTTTTGTTATGTTCCAGTTCGAGATTCCCAGTTCCACTTTATTTTGTCCCGTTTGATCTCGTCTGGGTCAGTATTATATTTTCCCTTGTACAAATTATTTTATCCTATTCACTCCCTGTAGAATGGGAGCCTCTTGATTCGGACCTATGGTCAGAATACAGCGGCCTCTTTGTTTTGAGGTGGGGGTTGGGTCCAGCTAACTTCATATCTTTATTTTGTATTTTAAGTTGTAACATTTTCTGTTTTGGGGAATTGTTGTCAACCTCCCCCCCTCTCATTCGATTTTATGTGACAGTTTTATCGATATTTTGTATTTTATAAAATTGTTGTTTCTATATGCACTTGGGGTGTTTTTAGGTCCCCCGTATTGTCTTGCGAAATTTTGATACATGGCAGATTGAGTGTTGATAGACAAGTTCTTGTGGAGATTGAAAAAAAATGTAACGTATGTTTGGGTCGTGAATCGGAATAGCTAGGTATAAGATAGTTACTGTGGACCATCCCGAGTTTTGTTCCCCTTCCCAAATCGGCCTTGTGCCACAATTATGTATTGCTCATACAACAACAAGTATGAAAAAAAAAGAAAAAGAGAATCAAAGCTGATTAGCAACAAAAATGTTTCTTGCTTTCAATTACAAGACGTAATTAAAGGAAAATGCGTCGCCAATCACGTAATCAGCTAATGTGAATTTCCATGGGGAATGCATACATGTACATTTTTGTGCAAGGGTTTAAGTCATTTTGCAGGAATTTTCGATTTTATTTTTTTTGTCAGTCTTTCAACACTTTGATGAAGGGGAAGTGTGGGATGAAACCCAACTGCTGGAAGTAGTCAGACAATTTATAATAAGGTTTGTACACCGCCCCGGTCTTTTGAACAGAAGCAGAAGATTAAACCTTGTTTCTTGTTTAGGACTGAGTTTTCGGTTCCTTCTAAAATCTTCTTCAACTTATTTATTTCTATCGTCTCCCCCTAAACCCTGAAACTTAATTATTTATTTACTCAATAGAAGTAGATAGGTTTGGCCATCGTCTGGTTCACACGCCTCTCAGATTATTTGAACAGGAATAAAGTTACATCCATAGTTCCCAGTTTAGGATTTGGTTTCTGGTTCCTTCAGAAAAATTTTCATTCCCTTTTATACATAGTAGTTTCTTTTATCTCAGGGACATTATCGCCTTTCTTTGAGTGAATATATATATATATATATACTAGCAGTATAGACCGGCATTGCACGGGTGTCATGAAAGCTTTAGAACTAATCCATGGTCCTGGAGCTCAGACACTTTGGACTTTGGCACGCAAGACTAAAAAGCAAACTAAAATAAATGGGCTGAAAAAATTACAGACATGTGATGAAGCAACAATTTTTTCGATGAAATAGCTATTCAACGAATGTAGAATTTGGAATTATATATATATATATATATATATAATAAAATATAGTTTTAAGTTATGCTCTATTTCTCTTTCACTTCCAGTAATCCATTGCATCTTAGCGGCTTTATTGCCGTGGTCTTTTTTTTTAATGTGGGGAAAAAGAAGCCATAGAGGTTGATACGCAGCTAAACAACATCAGCCAACCAACCGAAAATTAGCGTTTTATTCGTTTGTGGAGAGTTTTCTTGTAATTCTGTTTTTCAAGTCCACTAATAATTATTTCTAAGATTGGCGAGAGTTTTATTCAGAGACTTTTTTTCTTTGTTAAATTAGAACCATGGCTTCCAACCCAGGGGTAAATTATCCCAGTGGAATAATGAGCCCATATTTTGGGGGTAATAGATGTTTGGTTTGGGAAGAGGCAATCAGCTTATAATTTCACACGGTGTCATTGGAATGAAGACCAAG
This sequence comes from Ascarosepion bandense, assembly GCA_037127315.1. NCBI lineage: Eukaryota > Metazoa > Mollusca > Cephalopoda > Sepiida > Sepiidae > Ascarosepion > Ascarosepion bandense. The sequence goes on from JBBBDQ010000830.1 coordinate 2,696,615, forward strand.
AAACGTAGCAGACTCAATATGGCAAACGACGCCCGAATAGCTCTTTCAGTCACAAAGTCAAGAATAAATAAACTAGCACTGGCACAGGCAATACAAGCTTAATACTCACATTAAGAATCAAGGCTAGGTTACGGTTACTATACCTCTGATTATGTGCGTTGTGGTCCAGTGGATATCGGCTCGGAACGAGAAATCGGGGAGCCGAGTTCGAATTCCAGTTGAATTCAATGCATTCACTTACGCGCAAATACCCTTGGAAAAGTTATTAATCCGTCTCTTCCTTCCAGTTATGGGTTAAATAACAGGACAGATTGGGTTCTATAGCCTTGGCTGGAAACCAGTCTACCGCAGAAAGCAATGGCAACCTACTGCAGGATAATCTTCTGCTCGAGACATGATCTCCCAAGCATGTTTCACGTATGGCACTTAACTGACTGACTATTGTATTGAATAATTTCCATTAACTTTGTCTGCTTTTGAAAAATATAATTGCTTCTTTTCCTATATTACGGGTATTTGTTCATTGGAGTAATGGATAATAGTGAAATTGTATTTTAGGGTAATCGCTGCAAAAAGTTTGGGAACCTATGCCATACAGTATCAATTTGGGAGTTATCCATCCGCGCAAAGTCCCTAAGACATTTGAGACACCGAGATCGCAGGATGGTATATAGCGATTGAATGCCATCTCTTTTAAGTACTTATGTATCCGGGACCTTACGTTGGCCGTTTATTTTTAAAATATTTTTTAAACATATCCGCTCCTGACCAGCATGCAAGCTCTACGTCTCGCGAGCGTAAAGGACTGAGGAGAGGACGCATGTTTGGTAAATTACAGTTTTCGTCTTTCTCTTATGCTTATCACTTGCCCATGCCCTTTTCAAAAATTTCTTGAATGCAGCTGTGCCTTTTCTTATTCTGCTTGTAAATTCCTCATTCATAAATAAAACCATAGATCTTTTTAAAAATATCAAATTACGCATGAACTTAGCTAAAAACACAATCGTTAAAAGAATTACTTGAAAAAAAATACTTATTCATTTATTCAAATAGGATATTTATCACACACATATGTATGTTTGTCATGACAATATCTCTTGGCACACATAAGAGGATTGCGCGGTCCACCAGTAATAATTTTTTTATATAAAACAGTTACAAAAAAGATAGTTTATATGTTGCTGAAGGCATAATATTGTGTTTAAAATATATTTAGTTGTAGGCATACAATTGCGCGTAGTGTAATGGTTAACAAGCTTGTTTCACTAGAACCTGCTACAACTGAGTAGTAAGTTCGATCCTCACTGGGTACCCCATTCTTTCGGCCTTGTGCTACATTTAAGCTGCGCTTAGAAAATTAGACACCTCAAGTGTAATGGTTAACAAGCTTGTCTCACTAGAATTTATTGCAACTGTGTTGTTAGTTTAATCCTCACTGGGTACCTCATATTTCTGGTCGTATACCACATCTAAGCTACGCGTAGAAAATGGGCACCGCGACATGGTGTAATGGTTAACAATCTTCTGGAACCTATAACAACTTAGTAGTGAGTTCGATCCTCACTGGGTAACCCATATATTTGGCCTTGAGCCACATCTAAGCGGCGCTTAGAAAATGGGCAGCACAACATGGTGTAATGGTTAATAAGCTTGTCTTGTTAGAACCTATTACAACTTAGTACTGAGTTCGTCCTCGCTGGGTACCCCATATATTTGGCCTTGTGCCACACCTAAGCGGCGCTTAGAAAATCAACTAATGTGGCGCTTCGCTGCGGTTGAGAATCGCTGGTCTAGAGAGTGCGATTATTTAAGATTAAAATAGCAAAAAACAAATGTTATCCCTATTATATGGATGTCACGCAATTTCGTTCAGAAATATTTAAACTATCAAATGCATGCAACAGCTTTCTCATATCGATAGTTCTTCGAGGAGTGAAATATGTACGTTCGAACGAGAACCATTCTTCTTCGAACCTCGTGGACTGGCGCTACACAATCGTAGAGAAGGAACAGTAACAAATATCAGAAACCACATCACTTAAAGAATTTCACCTATAGCAACAACTAAGATGGATATAAGATGTAACACGAAAAGAAAATGATATAATCAAGATGTTGATATTCCACACTACACTAACAAAAGCAAAGGAAGGAAACCCCCATCAATACTGAAAAGTATAATACGATTAAGGATGCTGCGGATATCGTAGACTGAGCATGCAAGCAACTAGGAGGTGTTGGAAAGAATAGCAACAAAAAGGAAATTAATACTGAGCATCAGGAAGAGACAACTGAAGTTCCTGGGACATGCAATGAGGAAGGACGGCTTGGAGAACCTGATACTGACTGGCCAGATAGAAGGAAAAAGAAACAGAGGAAGGCAGCGGATAACATATTTGCAGGGCCTGATCAGGTGGAAGACGAAATGGGGGTTGCGAGATGTAACAGGAGCAAACATACTAAGAGCCACCAGGGATAGAGAGACGTGGAGAACCATAATCGCCTACGCCCTGAAGAGACAGGGCACATAGAAGAATAAGAGAATACGATTAAAATAGTAGAAACCAAATATATGTTGAACCCCAAATTAATTTTTATCGTGTTCTGCTTTTTTGTGCGTTTATTTAAGAAATAAGAAATACCGAAAAAATAAGATACATAGATTTTGATTGGATTGAAAATTCTTGTCCATTTTATCAAGTTGCAGTGGTTCTCACTAAAAAAAAAAAAAAGCTGCAATGGAGTAAAACTCGTAATAAGATAATAAAATTCAGTCAGTTAAGTGCCATACGTGATACACGCTTTGGGCGATCATGTCTCGAAAGAGACACGACTTACAGCGCAGAAGATTATCCCGCAGTAGGTTGCCATTGCTTCCTGCGGTAGACTGGTTGCCGGCCAAGTTTATAGAACCCAATCTGTACTATTATTTAACCCATAACTGGAGGGAATAGACGGATAAATACCTTTCCCAAAGGCATTTATGCGCAAGTGATTGAAACGAATTCACACACACACACACACACACACACACACACACACACACAGAGACAAAGTTCCATTTATCAATAAGTTTAGATAATAATAATAATAATAATAATAATAATAATAATAATAATAATAAGAAGAAGAAGAAGAAGAAGAAGAAGAAGAATAAAAGACATTTTAATAATAATAGTCTAATCTCAGGATGTTCTGTACTTGCCCCAAATGAATATAAAACCCTTACGATAGAGTGAGACAATATTTACACTGGACAATGTACAAACACTATGGAAAATATGTAAACAAATACTGGTATGAACATCACCCAGCACCGGTTACAGAAATAGATGTCACCATTCTATGGGATTACATAATCTACATAGACAAGAGAAAATTGAAGCAAATCGGCCGGACATTATTGTTAAAAACCAAAAAGGAAAAAAACACTTGCCTATTAATTTATATGGCTTGTCCAGAAGATTGTAACATAGCAACCAAGGAATTTGAAAAACTGTTAAAATACAAAGACCCGAAAATTGAAAAAGAAAAAATCTAGAAATCGAAATCAAGAATAGTACTCGTGATAGTAGGTGCACTTGGAATGATAAAAAATGGAACAAAACAACACATTGAAAGAATCCCTGGAAACCCCAGCTTAAGAGATATACAAAAAATTGTTTTCATAAGTAGAGTCCACACAAGTAAAAAGAACTTTGTACATGTAACGCTCGGGATGTTATAAGATAAAGATAGAAAAATAAATGAAAATGTAGACATAAATAGATCCCGATTTGCCTTAGGTCTTTCCGCAGACTTGGTAGGTAGTGTGACCATAGCAGAAGTCAAATTAAGATGAAAATGACAATAACAAGAATGATAATAATGCTTCATCTAAAAAGTAACAATAATAAAATGAAATAAAACTGGTAATAAATGTATCTTAATGAATAATAACTGATAATGCTTTATCTAAAAAAAAAAAAAAACAGTAATAAGATTGAGTAAAACTAGTCAACAAATAGTCAAAACGAAATTACCTCTTCAAACAGGCAAGGTTAGGTAAATCCTGTCATAAATATATCCTTCTTAAAAGCAATAAAAATAAGATTGAATAAAACTATTAATAAATTAATATACGAAAAGTTTTTTCTCTAAATAAAAAGTTAACAAACTGGAGATCTTTTTAAAATGAATTTTAATGTAGGCATCTTTTCCTATAAATGTATATTTAAATGTTAGAACACGGTGCTGCTATTAAGAAAATTAAAAAATGTCTGTAATTTTATAAAACGCTGTCTGTCTGTCAGACACATATTTTATTTATGCTGTCACTTTTACAATCATTTTCTTTTCGTTCATTTTTTTTTTCATGATTTCTACACGTTTTTCTTATCTCTTTTCATTTCACCTTCTTCCCACTACCGTCGACATTTCCTTTTGCAAACGTTTCTCCCTCCCCAATATTTACGGCTGGCTTTGCCTCTCCCCCGCCAAAAACCAACATAATATATATATATATATATATATATATATATATATATATATAAATGTCTCTCTACTTTAGCATTCAGTCCTCTATGACGAGTTGGGGCTCTCCCGAAGAAGGGAAGTCAAATGGGCGTGTGTGAAATGTTTTCCTGTTCAACCCTCTCTTTCTTACTGCAAATTGAAGCAAAGACTTTTGTACATACCGCCGTTCAGAGTTGCTGCTTGTGGACGCTGGGGGTAATGTCAGGAGAAAAAAAAGAATCAAAATTCAAAAGATAAGCGTCAGAGGGATTTGAAAAAAAAAAAAAAAAGACTAAAAGAACACATGATGGAGAATTACTATCTCAAACCAGACATTTTTATTTTTTATAAAGGTTAAATCGGAGCCAGCGACAATGAAATTCTTCGTGTGTCAAAAGCCTATCTAGTGGTATTTGCTCTGAAAAAAAAAAGCCTAAATTGTAAAAAAAAGTCGCGACAGAGAATGAATAAGTTAAACTCTGAATGGTTGAATAACTGGATCTAAACTTATTTATAAATAGAACTTTGTCTCATTGTGTGTGTGTGTGTGCATGTGTGTGTGTGTGGGGGGGGGGGGGGTCCGTTACCTATAGACTCCGAAACGGCTGAACCGATTTTCTTGAAAATTTACACAGAAGCGTCTGCGAGTGTTCTTAGCTAGGTTTTGTGTCGAGGTACCCCCGATGAATATCGAACATCGATAATAAAAAAAATCGGGTTATAGAAAGAGTGGTCCGATTTTAATCAAATTTGATACACTCATAGACAAAGACATAAGAAACGATATTCAGAAGTTTCAAGGTTGCAGTTCTTACAATAGTGCAGAAAGTCGATAATATATATGTATATAAAAGGCAAGATGTTTGTGTGTGTTTCTGTTTATCTGCCTGTATGTTTGTATTTTTTTCATCCCATTTATTTGAGTTTTTGCTTCGGGTTTGGCTCTAAGTAGGTATAATTGTAGTTCTTAGTCTCAGCCATGATACCATTTACTCAGAGGAATTATTTAGCCTTCAAAATTCAGTTTACGACAAAAAAAAAAACTTATTTGATATCGATACCAGGAAATCAAAATTTGACTTACTTCCATTCATTTTTCTTTCGGTCTACGGTTTCGCTTTAACTGGAAACAACTATTGCTTTTTAGTCTTTTGTGCCAACGTCGAAAGAGTCTGAGCTCCAGGACCATGGATTAGTTTTAAAGATTTCATTACACTCGAGCAACGCCGGGCTATACTGCTAGTATATATATATATATATATATATATATATATATATATATATATATATATTAGGTGCGATTGGTAAATTGTCGCAATTATTTTATTATTTCAAATATTTATTAGGCTGAGTCTGAGCTCCAGGACCATGGATTAGTTTTAAAGATTTCATTACACCCGAGCAACGCCGGGCTATACAGCTTGTATAAAATAAATAAATGTCTAGATATTCCTATTAATGTATACACACTTTCATTCTGGTAATCTTGTTGCATATGGCGCGATATAAATTATCAAGGTGCGCCAAAACTTGCTATCCCTTGTGGCCACTAGCAGTTTGTTTCTTAATTTTGCTATGACTCATTCCGCCATCCATTAACCTGTACACTCTGCTTTATTGACAAGAATTACTTCCAATGAATCAGTCAGTTAAGTGCCATACGTGATACACGCTTTGGGCGATCACGCCTCGAAAGGGACATGACTGACTGGGCAGAAGATTATCCCGCAGTAGTTTGCCATTGTTTTCTGCGATAGACTGGTTGCCAGTCAAGACTATAGAACCCAATCGGTCCTGTTATTTGACTCATATCTAGAGTGGGGAGAGATGTATTATACTGTTAAGTAGTAATTAATGAGGGATCAATTTATTACTTTACAACAATATAAAACTGACCCCCCCACCTTATGCCAAGGCGATGCCTTAACCCTGTTTTTAATTATTATATTCAGTCAGTCAGTTAAGTGCCATACGTGATACACACTTTGGGCGATCATGCCTCGAAAGAGACATGACTGACTGTGCAGAAGATTATCCCGCACTAGGTTGCCATTGCTTTCTGCTGTAGACTGGTTGCCCGCCAAGGCTATAGAACCCAATCAGTCCTGTTATTTAACCCATAACTGGAGGGAAGAGAGGGATTAATACCTTTCCTAAGGGTGTTTGTGCGCAAGTAAATGCCATGAATTCAACTGGAATTCGAACTCGGCTCCCCGATTTGTCGTTCCGAGTCAATATCCTCTGCACCACAACGCTAATCCCAACGAATATCGGCTCAGAATGAGAAATCGGAGAGTCGAGTTCGAATTTCAGTCGAATTCGTTTCATCAACTTACTCTCAAATACCCCTGAGTAAGGTCTTCTTCTATGTGCCTTGTCCTTTCAGGACGTAAGCGATCATAGCCTTCCACTTCTCCCTATTCCTGGTGGCTCTTAGTAAGCTTTCTCCTGTAACACGACGCAAACCCCGTTCTGTCATCCATCTTCCCAGGCCCTTCAAATATCCTCTGCTTTCCCTTGTCTCTTTTTTCTTCTATGTCACCTGTTAGTATCAGGTTCTCCAAACCCTCCTTCCTCATTGCATGTCCCAGGAACTTTAGTTGTCTCTTCCTGACGCTCAGTATTAATTTCCTCTTCGTTTCCATCATTTCCAACACCTCATCATTGTTCATATGCTCGGTCCATGATATTCGCAGCATCCTTCTGTAGAACCATATTTCAGTTGCTTCAAGTTTTTCCTTCATCTTTGATGATATTGTCCAGCATTCATTGCCATATTGAAAAACTGACAACACATAGCAATCCAGTACTCTCCTTTTTGTTTCTATTGAAGGTTTCCTGTGTCTTAATACTTTACTCAGCTTCTGGTACGCATCCTTCGCTATGCCAATTCGCCTTCGGATCTTTGCGTTGCACTTTCCGTTTTCTCTTAGAACACTTCCCAGGTATTTAAATTTTTTTTAACTGCTTATTTTAGTATCCTCCACATGTATTTGAGAATTTTAAGTTGCTCTTTTTGCTGATGACCATCCTGGGACAGCTATTAATCTGATAAAGATATATATATGCACTAAGTTGGAACAACCATTTCGCTTACTTCATGAGTAGAGCTAACAAAACACAACTGAAATATTTTCGTTGGAGAGAGAAAAAAAATGTCTTTTCCGGAAGTGGGTTCATAAAATCACGTTAATCAAACTGCATAATGGGAAAATTAATTTCTTTTTCTTTTTTTTATTCTTTATTACTATTTTATTTATTGGTTTGATTTCATTTTCACAGAAAAACATTTACTTCAATTTTTTTCACCTTTGCGTTGTGGTGTAATGGATGTCGGCTCGGAATGAGAAATCGAAGAGACGAGTTCGAATTCCAGCTGAATTCGTTTCATTAACTTACGTTCAAATGCCCTCGGGAAAAGTATTAATCCTCACTTCAGCTATCGACTGAATAACAAGACAAATTGGGTTCTTTAGCTTTGGTTGACAACCATCATGTCTACTGCAGAATGTAATGGCAACCTACTGCGGGAAAATCTTCTGCCTACGTATCACGTATGGTAATTAACTAACTGATTACTTCCACAGGATTCCTGTTAAATCTCGCTGAACTACAGTGACTCAGCTTTTGATTTTAGTTACTATAACAGGACGTGACAAGATCACTACTAAATTCAGGCCTGCTCTGAGTTGTCTGCAGTGCCATTGCAACATCTTTGCCTAAGGAACAAATTCACTTTGAGAGTGATGAATGTTAACACATTCTCATCAGGTAGGTGGTGGCTTTCCCCTCTTCTCTCTTCATGCAATATGCCCTGTGAGGTTTAAGTTTTATAAGCCTTCCTTCCTAAAAACGCAACAAAAAACGACGAGGCATTATGGCGAGATATAGTATATAGCCTACCTCTTTGATTCTGGTGTGACACGATAACTAGGCCTATATTAAGGTGCTTTGTAAAATATGTATTTTATTATAATAGATTAAAATAGAAAATGGCTAAGAATAGAAAATAGATTAAAAACATGTTTCGTTTAACAAAAGTGAAAAAGAAGAGAAAAATAAATAAATAAACGCCTTTTCTTTTATGAGACAGAATTTCGTAGGCCATATTCAAAAGATGGGCTACATACTATATTAGCGACAGAATTTCGTAGGCCATATTCAAAAGATGGGCTACATACTATATCAGTGACAGAATTTCGTAGGCCATATTCAAAAGATGGGCTACATACTATATTAGCGACAGAATTTCGTAGGCCATATTCTAAAGATGGGCTACATACTATATCAGTGACAGAATTTCGTAGGTCATATTCAAAAGATGGGCTACATACTATATCAGTGACAGAATTTCGTAGGCCATATTCAAAAGATGGGCCGCATACTATATTAGTGAATGAATTTCGTAGTATATATTAAAAAAATTGGCCACATATTACACCACTAACAGAATTTTGTAGTCCACGTTCAAAAGATAGACCACATATTATCCCAGTGAGCGAATTTCGTCGGCCACATACTATACCAGTGACAGAATTTTGTAGGCCACATATTATACCAGTGAGCGAATTTTGTAGGACACATACTATACCAGTGACAGAATTTTGTAGACCACATTGAGAAGGTAGGCTGTTCTACAATTATTTCATCTAACATTTATTAATTGAAGAAAATTTACAAAAAGTTTCATTAAATTTGCAGAAATATACTTGAATTTAATATTTTTAATTTATTTCCTAATTAGTAAATTTATTTAGATACAGTTTATTAAAACATATACAATTTCTTTAAATTCTCAATTAACTAAATCTGTTATTTACTATTTTATTAAATTCACGATTTATTATATTTACTATTTTTGATATATTAAATTTACGATTTATGAAATTTAAGGATTTAAAAAAAAAATCCCTGCTTGCTTTTTTGAAGGCCCAGTCGATAAAAGCGTTCGTTGAAGTAATCTAGTGATTTGACACAACGAGTTGTGCATTCAATACCTGGTCACAGCAGAGGTGAAGAAAACCTTGGAAAATTTAGGTACTAAAAGGGAAATAACTGAAACTGCCGGAAACGGCATGGCACACGGAACTAGAATAATCTACTCCAGTGAACGAAATAAACAGTTCAGTTCGAAATTCCAATCGTTTGAAGAAGGCCGGTGCGGACAATTGTCGAAACGCCGGGAATATGAGAACGAAGATAAGGACAACAATCCGAACTGCGCAAATATTTACAATATTCAGAAATATCGACTGTTTATATTTATGATTTATAAAATTACGTTTACGGTCATTTTTTCGATTTCGTAAATTCGTACAAGGATGTGCGTTGTGGTGCAGTGTGTATCGATTCGGAACGACAAATCGGGGTGCCTAGTTCGAATTCCAGTTGAGTTCCCTGCATTCACTTACTTTATTTACGATAAATTTTGTGACGAAAAATGTGTGTCATTCGGCAGGATTCGAACCTGCGACTCCTATCAATATAGGTTATAATAACTATATAATACGATCTATTGGTGGCTTCTCCTATAAATAATCAGGCCGGTAGAAATAAATATATAAGTATACTGTTTGATTTAAAACAGAATATCTACTCAAATACGAGTATCGCTTAAAAATAATGTTCAAACAAATAATTTCATGTATATATACATATATATATATATATATATATATATATATATGAAGCATTGAAAATATTCTTCGTTAATATTTAATTAACCAAAACATACCTCATTCACATAAAATAATCCTATCCAAAAAGGTAATTAATACCCATGTTTAATCCTCAAAATAAAAAAAACGAACATCGTATAAATAAAAGAAAATAAACTCACACAAAATTAATAGCAACTTTATTCCATCCACTCATAGATAGTAGTAAAATAAAAAGTATCTACCCTTTCTTAAAAACCTTACATCCCAATATAAGAATTACCTAGACAAAACTAAAAAGTGACCTGTCCAAAACTAAGCTACTCCGAATCCCTTTCCTAACCTAAGGCTGTATCACTATGGCTACAAACTGCCGGCTAAATCGTACTGAACGACCACCACATTCACTTACATATCATATTACCAAAAATAAATCGTTTTCACCATTTATTTTTCATTTCAACTTATCACCAGATGAGGAGCAAACGTAGCTCCGAAACGCGACGATTTTTGTGTAGTGATACTATGCTTTTATAAACCATTGTAACAACCATTACAATATATATATGTATTACGAAATTTTGCGGAAACTTACAAAATAGTATTAACCGATATATTTATTTAAATTTATTTGCTTGAACATTATTTTTAATGGATACTCGTATTTGAGTGGATAGTCTGTTTTTGTTTATAATTAAGCAATACATTCATATATTCACTGACTTAAATATTCCAAACAAAATTTTTCGAATATTCAGGTCAGTGAATATATAAATTTACTGTTTATTGTATTTGTTGTTTCTAGTAATAATAATAATAATAATAATAATAATAATAATAATAATAATAACACCATCAAATCTAAACTAGCAATTACTTATATTGTGTCTGAATTTCAATGATTGGTACAAGATTGTGTTTCTTGTTATAAATCAATTACCTATATTGGCCATACTACCACTTCCTTGAGTAAACTCCTTACATGCCACCTATCTAGTAATAATAGTGCAATTAAAAAATATTTATTAACTCATAACTTAAAAGAACCCTTAACAAAAACTTTGGTTGAAAATACAAAAATACTATTTAAACCACAATATCAAAGGTATCTCGCTATAAGAGAAGCAATATATATCAAACAATTTTCTCTTACCATGAACCTTACATTATTTAACAGTGGAAATAGAGTTTTGAAATGTTTTAAAAAATCGACAGACAATCACACAATTCCCAGCTGCATGCATCACGTAACAGGTTTAAAGAACTGTCCTTTGAAAATAAAATACTAAAACGTAAAAAACTACATTACAGTCAAACATGAGGACATAACAACACCAGAAAAATAACATCCTTGAAAATGGCCAGTGAAGTGGCTGAAAGCTCTTGAAAAGTCTAAAATTATTGAACATTTTTACATTCTTTATCGCCAGCAAAAAGAAAACGTGAGAATACTGAGAAAATTAAATCAAAAATTAATAACATCTTCCTTGTCGGCCGTTTTTAATGAAACATGGTTAAATGAAAGATTGCTGCCCAAATATGCATCATAATGTGTGTGTGTGTGTGCTGATTATATATCAGCACACATATATACATGGTGGATAAGCACTCTTATTGGTACACGCTTAGTGAAAACAAGTCGTTTTTCTGATCCACTTGCTTTTTAGAAAGGTCACATTTTTCTCTCGACTGCCCGCGACTCAATTTATAATTCGCTGCTCTTTCAACTCTAGTCCTGTTCGGAACGGCGCCGACGCGGACGCTAATGGACGAAGGACGTTATTCATTAGTAATATAAGATCCTGCTAGAATTACATTTTATTCATATTAAAACAAATTAATTCTTTATTTTCCATTTATAGGCCTACGCTAGCCAGTAAGGACCCCGCCCAAGAACACGCACAAAGAGATCATGTGGCATAAGCCCTCCATTTTTAAGCCGATTAAGCATCATAATTCACGCACACGTACAGTAAATAAAATAGGTTCGCCTGTCGTCCAGTTTACGCTCCTCCTTTGATTCGATTTCCGGTTACTTCTAAAGTTTTTTCCAATTCTATATTTCTAATGACTCCGCCTAAACTGTAAAATTTTATTTACTATTTATTTTTCCTCAATAGTTCGGTTCGTTTATCATTCGAATAATATTCCTCTCTAGTTTTTTGAACAGGAGTAGAGGTTTATCTTTTCTTTTCTGTTTAGGATTGAATTTCAGTTTCCTTCTAAAGTCTTGTCCAAGTTAATATTTCTAACGTCTCCGTCTCAACTCTGAAATTTTATTTACTATTTATTTTTCCTCATTAGTTCTGTTCGCTTATCTTCCGTCTGCCATTCCTTTCCAGCTTTTTGAACAGGAGTAGAGGTTTATCTCTTGTTTCCTGTTTGGGACTGAGTTTTCGGTTTGTTCTAAAGTCTTCCACAATTCTATATTTTCTAACGTCTCCGCCTAAACTTTGAAATTTTATTTACTATTTACGTTTTATTTTTTCCCAATAGAAGAAAAATTGTTCGCCTATCGCCATGTTTACACTCTCTTGAACGGAAGCAATGGTTTATCCATTGCTTCTTGCTGAAGATTAGTTTTCCGGTTCTTTCTAAATTCTATTTCAACTCAATATTCCTACATATCCTTTGAGTGGCTCTTGGGCTTTGTATTAGGCGAATATTAGTTAAAAAAAATAAAAAAAGAAAGAAAGTATATATATATTCCCTGACGAGTGGACGGAACAATTCTTACGAAACTCTAGAATTGGGATACAGTAGATTACATCAACCAGCTAAGTGACAACTTTTATACTTTATATTTGTATTAATTCTAAACAAACAAACACACACACACATACACACACACACACACACTGACATTCATACACACACGCACACACAAAAATATACATGTATATTAATCAATTGACCCAAAGTACGGAGATACTGCCCCTTAATTTCAAGGAACTACTAGGAGTGAATAAAAATGAAAAAGGCTTTAGAAGTTACCAGAAGCCGAATCCCAAACAGGAAACTAGGGATAGACCGCTATTCCTGTTCAAATGATAGGAGAGGCGCGTGAACTAGACGATGTCCAAATCTATCTACCACTATTGAGAAAATAAATGATTGAATAGTCAATAAAGTTTCAGAGTTTAGGCGGAGACCTTAGAAATATACAGTTGAAGAATTTAGAATAAACCAGAATCCCAGTCCTAAACAGGAAACCAGGGATATACCTCTATTCCTGTTCAAATGAAAGGAGGGGGTGTGAACCGGACGATGGGCAAACCTATCAACTCTTTTTTTTTTTTTTTTAGTAAATAAATAATTAAGTTTCAGGGTTTTGTGGGGAGACGGTAGAAAAAATAGTTGAAGAAGAAATTAAATTCAACCAGAAACTCAATACTAAACAATAAAGAAATGATGAATTTCAACTCATGTTCAAAAGACCGGGGTGGTGTATGAAACTTATTTTAAATTGTTTGACCATTTACAGCAGTTGGGTTTCAATCCCACACTTCTTTTTCACCAAGTGCTGAACTACTGTCAGAAATTAAAAAAAAAAGAAAAACTCACACTCATAGTTGAACAAAATGTGCTATGTATTCCCTTAGTTCTTCTTCTATGTGCCCTGTCCTTTCAAGACGTAGGCGATCATTACTTTCCACGTCTCCCTATCCATGATGGCTCTTAGCACGCTTTCTCTTGTTACACCATGCAATCCACGTTTTGTCTTCCATTATCTCAAGCCCGTAAATCTAGAATATAAATGTATAGAAACTAACATGGCCACAAAATGAGGGATCAGTTTATATATTGATTATAATATAAAATTGATCCCCTACTTTATACGCACATTATAATTTCTTATAAACAGTTGGCATATATATTCTTCTTCTATGTGCCCTGTCCTTTCAAGACGTAGGCGATCATTGCTTTCCACGTCTCCCTATCCATGGTGGCTCTTAGCACGCTTTCTCCTGTTACACCTCGTTTCCATCCTTTCCAAAACCTAATCATTGTTCACATGCTCGGTCCATGATACCTGCAGCATCCTTCTGTAGAACCACATTTCAGTTGCTTCAAGTTTTTCCTCCATCTTTGATGATATTGTCCAGCACTCACTGCCATATTGAAAAACTGACATCACATAGCAATCCAGTACTCTCTTCTTTATTTCTAGCGAAATTGTCCTGTTTCTTAATACTTTACTCAACTTCTGAAATGCTTCCTTCGCCATATCAATTCGTAAACATTTATTAACAGTATTTTTCTCCTTAATATTCATTTGTTCATGATGTTCTCAGTTTTAGCAAAACAAAACTGAATCGCACCAAGCCTTTTTTTCATTTGTGAGGCAATTGATCGACATTCAGCTACATAAACATTCAAACAACATTTCACCATTTTTTCTTGTACTTAAGATACTTGCTCGATCCCCTCTTTTGTTATTCCTATAATGTACACTACCGGCCATAATTATTAGGCCACCCCAGTGTTTTTAAAAAAAGGATGTAATTCATACTATTTTTTAGTATTTATTACGAACTAAATAATTGTGAATGAAAATAGAATGGTTCTTTTGTTAATACTGCACAATAACATGTGCATCAAATGGATTTATAAATATTTAATAATTACTTAAATTGCAGTTTCATCAATGGAAGAATGAAGAAAAATTAGAGTGATTAGGACGAGTTCATTTTTGCTTCCTTGCCTTGTAAAATTTTGCAAAGTAACGAAAGAACCATTCTATTTTCATTTAGAATTATCCACTAAAATAGTATGAAATACATAATTTCTTTTTAAAAACAGTGGGGTAGCATAATAATTATGGCCGGTAGTATACATTTTATCGCCTTTTACTACGCATTAGAACATGAGAATTAGTCTTTTACTGTGCATTTTATGTCAACTGTTCGTCAGGTACTTATTTAAGCCGGACAGATTACTGGCAACTAGGGAATTTTCACTCGATTTTCAGCGTATTTCACCAACCGCCGCATATGTCGTTGTGTCTGGCTCAAGACTTCCATAAGTTCGGTGATGCTGCAGAAATACGAGAGGTGAAAAATTACTGGGTCAGAGGTATTTCATTATATTATACGCGGGTTACGGATTTTTTTTATTTAAATATATGTTGCACTTAAAATAGACGGGATTTTAAAAAAATATTTGTAAAATAACGGGAATAAATATTTTCCAATCTTCTCACTTTTTTTTTCAATTGGAGTAAATAGACTAAACTATCGCCCGGTTCACACACCACCCACGTCTACTGAACAGGTGTAGAGGCTCATCCCTTGTTCCCTGTTTAGGATGTGGTTTCCGGCTTTCTCTTTTCCAATCTTTTCACTATTACGTAGACCACTGCACACCCCGCCTGGCTCGGGATGATACGATTAAAAAAGAATACCTAGGGATTAATCGTATTTATTAAAAAATATATTAAAATAAACTGACCAAAACTCATGAAAAAATTATTTACAATTGAGATTATAATTTTATTTAATAACACAAGTGCTAGATGCACGAAATACATACACACACACACACACACACACACACATATATATATATATATATATATATATATATATATATATATATATATATGTAAACATTAAGACACACGTTATTCCATGGTTAATCGGAAGTATGGGCCTATTTCAGACGAACCATCGTCAGCTTCCATCTTTATTGTACAGAAGATTTTACATGAATGAAATTCACAAATAAAGACCCCGCCAAAAAAAAAAAAAAAAAAAAAACGAAATAAAAATAAATATCGCTCCCTTAAAAGTTAAAATTTAAGAAAAAATTCAGCATTACATCAGTTCGGCGAACACTCACACACACATACATACATAAACATATATACATACGCAACCAGATAATCAAAGAGCACGCGTAAGAACGGATGTCAACTCAAAGATACTCTAAGCTAAGTCAGTCAGATTGCTGACACGTCGATTTGGAAAGGAAAACAGGGGTTGCAGCAGAAAGAGATAGCCTTAAAGAGAAAAGGAGAGAAGAAGAAAGAAGATGAATAAATTTAAATTTGAAAGAACAGATGATAAGAGAAAAAATATTATATATTAACGGTGAAAGGATAAAACATTAGAGTCTAACAAATTAAGAAAATTAAAAATATTTAAGATATAATAGTTAATCAATCTGTTGTAATCACAATTACCACCACATCAATATATAATCAAAATTAAACTAATTATTCAGTCAACAAAACAATTATAATACAATATAAAGTTAATAAGAATATAGGTAAATTTTCGTTTTAAGTCCCGAAGGCTTTTCCCCCCCCTTCAAATTTATCCAAAATAACATTATTTCTGTGCAAATGTATATGCTGAACTCAAATCAACAATTAGTTATTGAAGAAACCTACCTTTTTTTATCTGAACGTCCATAAAAAAATCGAACTACATTTTGTCTCCCGTAACTCTAATGCAGTCATGTAATTAACTGCTGAATGACTTTCTGCGTAGGACAAAAAATTTCGGTCTATTTTCGGCCGACTTACTTCCTTTACTGAAGCTTTCCGGCTATTTACTTCCTGTAATGAAAGTAATACGCGATTTTATTTCTACGCGTATTACTTTCATTACAGGAAGTAAATAGCCGGAAATTTCAGTAAAGGAAATAAATCGGTCGAAATTTGTTGTCTACGCAGAACGTCATTCTGCAGCTAATTACAGGATTCGTGAGAGTTACGGGAGAGAAAAAGTGCGAGATGAAGTTCAATTTTTTTCTGGTCGTTAAAATCAATAAAGTTAAATTTCTTCAATAACTAATTGATTTGAATTCAGCATATATATATATATGCACCGAAATAATGCTATTTTGGATAAATTTGAAAGGGGAAAAAGCGTTCGGGACCTAAAACGAAAATTTACCAGAATATATATATATATATATTGAGAGAGAGAGAGAGAGAGAGAGAGAGAGAGAGAGAGAGAGAGAGAGAGAGAGTGAGAGGGGGGAAAGTTTGAGCGTCTATGGAAAAATATTATAACGGTAAAGAGGAATACAACAAAAGAGAGAAGGATTTGGAGGACCGTGAAAATTCATGCTCTGAACGGGCCTTACATAACGAAAGGGGGGAAAAAGCGTTCGGGACCTAAAACGAAAATTTACCAGAATATATATATATATATATATATTGAGAGAGAGAGAGAGAAAGAAAGAGAGAGAGAACTCATATCTTGAATTTATTGTCTGCTATTGATTTTATGCACCTTATCATCCACGTATCTGGAATTTCTGAGATTTTCGTCGCCAATAACGAATCTTGGCAAAGGCTTTTATTTCTTTCATGATTGCTTCGCTGTACATGTAGATAAGTTCCGGTGAGAAAACACATCTATGTTTTAAGCCCCTTTCTATTTTTGCATGCCTGCTGAGTTCACCTCTTATTCGTACGATAAGCGATTTGCTGCCAATATAGATTCTTGATTATCTTAACGTCTTTTCCGAAAATGTCAAGGTTGTCGAGCATCTCTATCAAGTCCTTGTCTCGTACTTTGTCGAAAGCCCAGATAAAGGTTCTTCTGCATTTGTATTGCTCGTTCAGATAGCATTAGGACAATTCCTCCTTCAAGTATCTTTAACGAACCCACATTGTTCCTGTCCTATTTCTGAACCGACTATATTCAGCTCAGAAATAGGACATAGATATATTCCGTAAATATATTTCGCGTATTACTGTTTTTTTTTATGAAATTCACACCGTACGGAAAAGACGAACCTGATATCCGTTAGATTTTTCCCTTCTGGGATTTAATAGTCATAAAATATCTTTTTTTTTAATCGTTTCACCCCATGCAAGGCGGTAACGCTACTGATGCGCAGGGGGCTACATAAGAGTAAAAGATTAGAGAGAAGGAGAGTAAAGAGAAAGACGAACCAGTTACTGGGGGTGTCAAAGAAAGGAGCAAGAGAAGGTTGGAAATACAGGTGTGATGACAGTTGAAAATGTAGAGAGAAAGGAAAAGATATACAAGGTGATGTAGAAAGAACTGGAGTCAAGTGGTTAAGAGATGAGTATTTATATTGCATTTAATTTCCCTGGAGGTTGTAGCCGTCAGGAAAGGAAGAATATTGAAGGGCATTCCACAGAGGGGAAGTGCGAGAAAAGAAGCTGTTAGAGTAGAATTGTCATCTGCATTTGGTTGATCTAAGAGTGAATGTGTGGGACCCAGTTGCCATCCTGGTTGCACGAGTAAACTTATATAGCAGGGGTACCAGTGACTTAAGTTCGTCGGAGCAGAAGCCAGGAAAATATTTATAGAACAGACAGAGGGAAGCCACATCCCGCCGGTGAAAAAATGGTTGGAGTCGAGCCGCTATCACTTTACTGATTCTCTTTTGAACATTGAGATGAACAGCAGAGGCACTTGACCATATATGACAGCAGTATTCTATGCACGGACGACTGGTTGATTTGTATATGTGCAGGATGGATTCAGGGGTAAAAAACATCCTGGGCCCGACACAGTGACCCAACCTTACTAGCAGTGGAAGAGATGCCCAATGCAACATAAATTATGTTAACCCTTTCCCTTTTAAACAAAGACGAGAAATATCGGTTACTAATTAAAATTCTAAATTCTTGTAAGTAATCCCAGGTTCTCTTTATATAATATTACATTTGAGATATTTTTGACACACTATTAAAAATATAATGCGCGTTATGGTAAGCACTGTTGTGTTAGTTAATGTCGAAATCATTCTATCTGTAATATTACGCTTAAGTCTGCGACATTTGTTTAGTTATAAGGATAAGTTGTGGGATTACCCAACTTTGCCTGCCAATGTACTTCGCTTAACTCAGCTCGGTGGCGTTGTATCTACTATTATGAAAGGAAATGACTAATTTTCAATTTCTATTTTCTTTTAGTTTTTGTTCAACCCCCCCCCCCCCAGGATTCGGTAGCAACAAGTGTGGACTGCTCTCCGCCAGAAAAAATTTCTCTCCCCCAGGTTGACCGATTTCTTAATTTCATTGAACCACGTTGTGCGCCCTCACGCACGAACACCCCCCTCCACCCACACACACAGATATATATTCTTGCTATTCTCCACATATTTGTTTTATTTCTTTCTTATGTCTATCGTTGTAGAAATGTGAATATATTTCGCTCTTCTGGAAATATATTGTCGCATGTATAAATATTTATAAACAAAAAAATTTACTTGTCCATATTTCTGAGATGTGGTAGTATTTACACTATTTATATTATTCAGACTATTGTCCTCATGTTCCTTGTCATATACTCCAGTAATCGTATTAAAATGTTCGGTTCGAAATTCCTAGCACCTGAAGGCCGGACCGTACAAGATGACGACAATAGTCCGAATAATGTAGATCGTGAAAACAATGTACTCGCTGATATTATCTATTTGTTATAGTTTTAGGATGTGCTATAGTTATTAGTTATTAGGATGTGTTATAGTTTTATAGGATGTGCGTCGAGGTGCAGTGGATATCGGCTCGGAAAGAGAAATCGAGGAGCCGAGTTCGAATTCCAGTCGTATTCCTTGCATTCACTTCCGCGCAAAAACCCTTGGGTAAGGTATTAATCCGTCTCTTCCCTCCAGTTATGGGCTAAATAACAGGACAGATTGGGTTCTATAGCCTTTGGTTCGGCAACCTGTCTACCGCAGAAAGCAATGGCAATCTACTGCTGGATAATCTTCTGCCCAGTCAGTCATGTCTCTTTCGAGACGTGATCACCCAAGCGTGTATCACGTATGGCACTTAACTGACTGACTGAGTGAATTCGATCTGACTGAATATAATAGTTGGAAACTTGATTAAGGCTTCTTTCTACTGGGCATAAAGTTTTCTATTGCTCTGAAGTCATAAACTGATCCCCCACTAATTACTACTTAATAATACAATACATCACGTCCTCCTCTAGCTATGAGACAAATAACAGGACAGTCTACCGCAGAAAGTAACGGCAACCTACTGTAGGATAATCTTCTGCCCAGTCAGTCATGTCTCTTTCGAGGCGTGATCGCCCAAGCGTGTATCACGTATGGCACTTAACTGACTGAATATAATAGTTGGAAACATGATTAAGGCTTCTACTGAGTATAAAGTGGGGGAAGAGTTTTCTATTGCTCTGAAGTTATAAACTGATCCCCCACTAATTACTACTTAATAATACAATACATCTCGTCCCCATCTAGCTACGAGACAAATAATAGGACAGTCTAGCGCAGAAAGTAACGGCAACCTACTGTAGGATAATCTTCTGCCCAGTCAGTCATGTCTCTTTCGAGACATGATCGCCCAAGCGTGTATCACGTATGGCACTTAACTGACTGACTGTTATAGTTCTTACTTGTATCCGACCTAAGTGTCAAATGCAACCAGTATAATCTTCAACGTTGCCTACAAATTAAATATTAGTCGTTTGTATCAGAGTCTATAAAAATCATTTACTTCGTTTGCGGATAGGTCTTTCTTTGGTGAACTGAAATTTTTCGGATAGATCTCGTAGAGAATGGCATAATCATTGTACAAGAGTTGATATTCTAAACGCTGCTTAGATGTGGTACAAGGCCAAAAATTCGGGGTACCTAGTGAAGATCGAATTCACTCAGTCAGTCAGTTAAGGTGCCATACGTGATACACGCTTGGGCGATCATGTCTCGAAAGAGACATGACTGACTGGGCAGAAGATTATCCCACAGTAGGTTGCCATTGCTTTCTGCGGTAGACTGGTTGCCGACCAAGGCTATAGAACCCAATCTGTCCTGCTATTTAACCCATAACTGGAAGGAAAAGACGGATTAATACCTTTCCCAAGGGTATTTGCGCGTAAGTGAATACAATGGATTCAACTGGAATTCGAACTCGGCTCCCCGGTTTCTCGTTTCGCGCCGATATCCCCTAAACCACAACGCACATCCTTCTCAGTTGTAATCGGTTCTAGCGAGAGAAGCCTGTTAAAATGTAAAGGCATGTAGTCATATTTTATCTCCCTAACTTGCATCCTCTCTCTCTCCTTCTCTCATGCTCCTTTCCCCGTCCAATCGACTCTCATCAGTATTCTCATCCTTCTCTTACCCACTTCCTGACATCCTCTATAACCTGTCACTCTTTAGACTAACTTCCTCCTATGTAACCCCCTTCGTACCAGTGGCAATAGACTGCCTTGCTTGGAACGATAGGATAAAAAAAAAAAAAAGAAAACAGCCAAGAGCAGTTGTCATAGTTGGCAAAGATGGCAAGCTATTGAGAGATGGTAGAGATTTTGAAGTGGTGAACCCGAATATTGCGACTCTCTGTACAATTACGAGCTACATCAAGATATATATTTTTATTACAAGCGTATTAGTATCCCACACAAGGCGACGACAATCTTTCAATAATGAAGGCAGAGGTAGATTCAGTAGTTAGAAATCTGAAACTGGCAAGTTACCAAGAGTGGACAATGTACCATCGAAACTGGTGACAAATAAAGGTGAAGAAACTGTCAAGACCCTCAGCGACAGAGGATTTTATAAGAAAAGTAACCAAAACAGATGTGCGTTGTGGTGAAATGGAGACCGACTCGGAACGAAAAATCGGGGAGCCGACTTCGAATTCCAATTGAATTCCCTGCATTCACTTAAGCACAAATACCCTTGGAAAAAATATTAATCCTTCTCTTCCCTCCAGGTATGGGTTAAATAATAAGACAGATAAGCTGTCTTGGCTGGCAACCAGTCTACAGCAGGAAGCCATAGCAACCTACTGCGGGATAATCTTCTGCACAGTCAGTCATGTCTCTTTCGAGACATGATCGCCCAAAGCATGTATCACGTATGACACTTAACTGACTGACTGAATATAATAGTTGAAAACATGATTAAGGCATCTTCTGGTCATAAAGTAGGGGATCAGTTTTATATTGTTTTGAAGTATTAAACTGATCCCCTACTAATTACTACTTAATAATATCGTACATCTCTTCCCCCTCTAGCTATGAGTCAAATAACAGGACAGATTGGGTTCTATAGCCTTGGCTGGCAACCAGTCTACCACAGAAAGCAATGGCAACCTACTGCGGAATAATCTTCTGCCCAGTCAGTCATGTCACTTTCGACACATGATCGTCCAAAAAAGTGTGTATCACGTTTGGCACTTAACTGACTGACTGAACCAAAACAGTCGACTTAATCACTGGTGATACGCCAGTGTTCCGCTCGAACACAACCTTATTTAATTCTCTGCTTTCGGGCAGAGAGGGACCAAGACGAGTCTATGGCAGAATGCAGAGTTTCGTCTGGGGAAAAGTAGACAAGACCCTGACTCTGCTTTATGCAGGATTTGTCGAGAAATTTTTACCAGAATCTACGCGATGGTGTTCCCACATCAAAGTCAGACTCTCTGGGGAAGTTACTGGTGATATCCCTACCAAGTAAGTATGTTTTCTTGCGCGAAAGTGAATGCAAGGAATCCAACTCGAATTCGAACTCGGCTCTTCGATTTCTCGGCCCGAAGCCGACATTCGCTGCACGACAATACACATCGACTGCAACAGGGCGCAATCTAGTACCGCGCTAAAATTCAGGAAGTCAAGGTTCCCAAGAGGAGAGCTCGCCAGAACAGTGCGATAGAAGAAACATTTAGAATTTGAACCTGGGAATTCATTTACCATAGTTCCGAATTTGAATTCTAAGAACGAGTAGCCTTATCTTTACTCTTTTCTTCCTGTTTTGAAGAACGCGCACAATCTAAGATTCATTTTGATGACTCAACAACATAAAAAAAGATTTTATTTCAAAGAAAGCCCAGACTCCTTTTCGGTTAGCAATTTTGTGGTGAATAAAGAAACTCATAGACATATAAGTATTTATTATGCATCTATTGAACAGATCACTAAAGAAATTACTGAAAACAATTTTTCTCAAATTTTGACTGTGCCAATTTGTAAGAATTTCGATAGAAGTTAAATAGACACTAAATGAATATTTCCGGTACGGTTTTGAAAGAGAAAAAAAAACCCAGATTGATTAAATGCCAGTTATATATATATATATATATATATATATATATATATATATATATATATATATATGAAATTATTAGTTGTCTATTTGTCTGATTAGCTGTCTTCAAATACGGGCCGTAAAAAATCAATCGCACACAGAATAAGATGGAGACTAATGAACTAATTGAAGATAAACAACCGAATACTAGATTGTTATGTATTTAGATATTCTTGGTAAAATCCAAAGAATATTCTGCAGTGTTATCCGTCCAGACCTGGCATCTCGGCTTCATTTTCATCAAATTACCGCCGTAATTATCTAATGTCTTTTCTATAAAAATTTCCATGGTAATTTTTCTGATGAGACTCTGAGATATTATAGTGTCTGTAGTAATTGGAGAAGATAGATCTAACTATCGCCCGGTTCAGACTCCACCCACATCTATTGAAGAAGGTGAAGAGGCTCACCCCTTGTTCCCTGTTTAGGATGTGGTTTCCGGCTTTTTCTTTTCCAATCTTCTCACTATTTTCTTTTTTTTCTTTTTTCATTTGGAGTAGATAAACTGAACAATCCCCCGGTTCACACTCTACCCACGTCTATTGAACAGGTTAGAGGCTCATCCCTTGTTCCCTGTTTAGGATGTGGTTTCCGGCTTTCTCTTTTACAATCTTTTCACTCTTACGTAGCCCCCTGCACGTCAGTGGCGTTACCGCTTTGCTCGGGGTGATATTATTTTAAATAAAAAAGTAAATATAGATATGTTATTTAGCATGATCTTCTTACTGAGGCAGGATGTGACACAAGACGGCTTTAACGTGGGGAACCCGAGCGCGTACAGCCGGGCCAAAGACAAAAATTGCCCCTGAGAATGTCGGTTGCGCTGGCATAGGTACGACTACCAATTCCCTCTTTAGTGCAATGGGGGGAGTCCAGCCTAGGGTAAATATTCCCCTAAACCGGGCAACTCACACTATTTATTTTCCTCAGCTGAGTCTCTGTGCTTTAACAGATCTACAACTGAATTACACTCTGTTTGAATACAGAGACGCAACTGGAAGATGGTAAGCCCTACCAATCCTAATTGCCAAACTCTTAACCGCTACACCACGTACACGTCTCAC
The DNA here is from genome assembly GCA_037127315.1 of Ascarosepion bandense. Lineage (NCBI taxonomy): Eukaryota > Metazoa > Mollusca > Cephalopoda > Sepiida > Sepiidae > Ascarosepion > Ascarosepion bandense. The sequence continues at coordinate 2,720,883 of JBBBDQ010000830.1, forward strand.
ATTTAGGAGTAGTTTAAGGATTGTTGTTGAAAGTTAATGCTAGTGATTGCGGCTAGATACGTTTAAATAAAAGTCAGTTGAAGATTAGCTTTTCTCACTTCCCTTTTTGGCATTGTGACACATTTTTGTATAATGCAAAATAAATATTACTTATTCTTCTATTATATCTGGACATAACGGTATAGTTACGCTGCTTATTGCCTGACTAGAAGCAGGCTTTAACTGCGTACTGGCTGCGTCTTAATTGCTGTACTAACTAGGATTTAGTTGCCTTCCCACTTAAGACAAAATGTGACACAAGCCCTTATTAATGTGAGCAATCCGAGTCATATCGCCCGGGCAAAAATTTCTGCCTAATTTTCCCCAGACGAGACTCTAACCTTCAGCGGAGCCTCGGCTGTGTTATGACTCTCTGCCCGAAGGCAGATAGTTCGACAATGCGCACGGTAGAAACTGACGAACTAACTGCCTTCTGGAAGTCACGCAGGTAATTATATATAACAAGAAGAAGCGTCCATTCCTCGTAGGAGGGCACCATAACAGTTTTGTAGAAAGTGGTTTAACAGAGGACGGTGAATACTACACTGAAATTCGATGGCACATTGGGACAGCGATAGATGCCTTTTAAAAGCTCCGTAGAACATCGAGAAACAAGTAAAATTCGTTAGAAAGTTATACTAAGCTGTTACCTAATATTTGTTTTCCTATGGCAATGAATGCTGGACAATCTCATTACAATTGATAGAAAGGAGGCAAAAAGAGGAGAAGCTGTGGAAAGTCATAATCACCATCGTGTGGATGAGAATAGAAGTATTTATCGATTTTCGAAATGTATTTGTACTAAAGTAACGTCCTCGGTTGGAGTTCAACCTCGAGATGCCAATCCTAATTGCCAAACTCTTAACCGCTACACCACGTACACGTCTCACGAGCCAAAATTGTAATTACATCAAATTATATATATATATATATATAGGCAGCAGATAATTTTCTAAACATATATTGTTAAATATAAGAGACAATGAATGTTTGTTATGCTTAATCATGAGCCGTTCTAAACATCGTATTTTGGCTTTAATTTCAGTTGAAAATAAAGACAAAAATTCTCCAACATTTGGATAATTTTTTATTAAGTTGATTCTAAGCTTTCGGCTCACATGAAGGTAGCATAAAAACACCCACCATCAGCGACGATTTTATTTTGTGTTGACATAAAACTTCGCTAAGCAACAATAACAGTTACCAAAAATTGCAAACGCAGTTCGTAAATTTGTCATGCGGTTCTATGACGTCACACCGCGTAAGAGCTCGAAATGTTAACGGAACCATATGTCTAAATGCAATGTAATGTGCTATGACCAGATTTAAATGTGATTTTATTAAGTGTGGGTTGTTTGGATTTAATGTAGATGTCCTCCAATATCTGAAGGTTCTTTTTACTGGATGTATGAGTTAGGACTATTGTATTGTTGACTAAAATCAGTCTGATATTACCTACATTACTATGTTTTTCTAAGAAATATTGTTTAAATGTTAAATGTTGTTTAGTGTCCTTCGGTAATTTGATCGCAGTAAGAGTGATCGAGAAATACTTCCTTAAGGAACGAAATATATATATCGCATTATTAATGTTGTCAAAGCGTTTTTCTAATGTCGAGTGTCCGGTGATCCAAATCGTATACCATGATTTTTTTTTTTTTTTTTTGATGATGATTTTTCGAAAATTCGTTCCTGGTCTTTCTTCAGACCGAGATAAGTACACTGGCATTGGTTAGAGTATCATTCATCTCAAAAGATTACACAGTGTCAAAATTCGGATCACCCAGAGGCAGGTCATCCAAATTTGCAGGGCGTCCAATCGTGTAAATCGCCCAAATTGGCAATTCGCCCAAAGGTACAGGTCGTCCGAAGGTGCTGGTTGTTCAAGGTTGCAGTTCGCCCAAAAGTGCAGCTCATTTAAAGGTGCAGGCCGCCAAAAGACGTAGATCGTCTAACGAGAAATCGCCCACAGGTGTAGGTCGCCAAAGATGTTGTCGTCCAAAAGTGCAAACCACCCAGGGGCAAGTCATCCAAAGTTGCAAATCGCCCAAAGGTGCAGTTCGTCCAAAGGTACAGGACGTCCGAAGGTGCAGATCATTCAACGGTGCAGGTCGTCTAACGGTAAATTGACAAAAGGTGCAGGTCGTACGAAGATGTTATCGTCTAAAGGTGCAAATCACCCAGGGGCAAGTCATCAAAATTTGCATGACGTCCAATCGTGCAAATCTCCCAAAGATGTAGTTCGCCCAAAGGTACAGGACGTCCGACAGTGCAAATCATTCCAAAGGTTGCTGGTCGTTCAAAGATGCAAGTCACCCAAAAGTACAAGTCATTCAGAGGTGCAGGCTGCCCAAAGTGCAGGTCGTCTAAGGGCAAATCGCCAAAAAGTGAAGGTCGTCCAAAGTTGCAAAGGTACAGAGGTCTAAGAGTACAAATCGCCCTAATATGCTGGTCACCCACAGGAGCAGGTTGTCCAAAGGTGCAAATCGCCCAAAGGTGCTGGTTGTCTACTTAAAAAAAAACTTGGTAAATCTACTCTTTTGTTCTAGCGTTATGGTGCAGTGGATATCGGCTTGGAACGAGAAACTGGAGAGCCGAGTTCGAATTCTAGTTGAATTCCTTGCATTGACTTATGCGCAAATACCCTTGGGAATGGTATTAATCCGTCTCTTCCCTCCAGTTTTGGGTTAAATAACACGACAGATTGAGTTCTATAGTCTTGGTCGTCAACCAGTCTACCTCAGAAAGCAATGTCAACCTACTGCGGGATAATCTTCTGCCCGTCAGTCATGTCTCTTCTGAGACATGATCGCCCAAGCGTGTATCGCGCATGGCACTTAACTGACTGACTGTTCTAGCTAGCAAGGCGTAAAGTAAGCAATTCTCAAATTTGAAATGAAACAAAAGGGATTTTGTTAGAAACTGTAGAGTCTTGGCAACTCATGCAATATGAAGATAGATGCTCCATATTCGCGGCCTCGTACCACACCTAAGATTAAATTTATTAAATGAGATCGAAATATAAAAATAAGGATGTCTACTTAATTTCGTATTTAGAATTATGATAAATATTTAGCTGCTTAAAAAAAAGAACACGTTAATTTAATCCTCTTGTTTGAGATAAATAATGGAACGTGATATTAAGTGCCGAGTCAATTTTACTCAATTATTGATAAAAGGTTTTCACAAAGAACAATTGTAAGCCAACATGAACTGCCATCACATTTAACAATATCCATTTTCTATAAAAGTTTCGCGGAAAGAAATCCATTTATCACCCATGACCTTCCATTTGTATTTAAACATGTGAAAGCATTTAATTCCAACAAATTTTAATTTCATTGCGCCGATGTCACGCTAACTTTATTCGTTTATCGCTTGTAGAAATTGTGTTTTGGTATTTCGTGTTTTGTAATATATACACGATATCAAACTTTATTACGCAAGTCAATGTTTTCATAACTATGTAATTATTAACTAATCCATTTTAATAACGTTTTCAGGAGATACTTATATGATAAATTTAACAACCTTTTTTTTGTTATAATCGTGTGGCCCCAAGCAAGGCATTTTACTGCCACTGTTGTGCAGGGGATTACATAGGAGAAATGTTATGAGAAAGAGTGAAAAGTTACAGGGGGTGTCAGGAAGAGGGTATGAGAAGGAAGAGAATTCTGATGAGAGTGGGGTGGACGGAGAAAAGAGCATGAGAGAGAGGATGCAAGTTAGTGAGACAAGAGATGACTATTGACCTTACGTTTGAATTCATGAAGATTGTCGCTGTCGGGAAAGCAAGTAAGCGGAAGGGAATTCCACAGGCGGGAAGTGCGAGAAAAGAAGCTGATGAAGTAGAATTTGCATTTACAATTTATTGGTTTCACAGTAAAAGGGTGGGACCTAGTTGCTAATCTTGTGGCTTGAGGAAATTTATATATAGGGGGCACCAGTGAACTAAGTTAATCGGAGCAGAAGCCGTGAAAGTATTTGTAGAAGAGACATAGGGAAGCCACATTGCGTCGGTGAGAAAGCGACTGTATCCTAGCTGCCAAGTCGGGATCGATCACATTGCCGATTCTCCGTTGGATTTTGTCACGGACCCCTAGGTGGATAACAGGAGTAACCGACCAGATGTAGCAGCAATATTTAAGCACATAAATCTACAATTCGTTTGTGCACTGAATTTTGTTGCTAAATATAATCTGGTCTTCTTACTGTACATAAAGTTCGTGTGCACTTTAAAAAATGTATAACTTTATTTTTTATTTGCGAGAGAAATAATTTGCATCCTTGGCCATGCTAATGCGCCTTCGGATCTCCGGATGACACTTTTCGTCCTCTTTTAGAACACTTCCAAAGTATTTAAATTTCTGTGCCTGTTTGATTATAGTATCTCTAACTTTTAATTGTCATTCTGGACTCCTCTTTATACTTTAATACGAAATAATTATTTCGTTAGAAACAAAGAAAAGAATACTGGATTGTTATGCGACATCCTTTCTCATCTATGCCAATAAATGCAGGAAAATCTGCATTGAGGAGAAAACTGGAGGCATCAGAAATCTGGTTCTACAGAAGGATGCTGAGAATTCCATGCACGAAGCGAGTAAACAACGAAGAAGCCTCAAAATGTTAACAAAAAGAAAACTTATACCCAGAAGTTGAAAATCATTGGACTTATAATGAGGCAGGAGGGCTTGGAGAATTTAATATTCCTTGGGTGTATCGAGGGTAAGAGAGGTATGGCAACAATATTCAATGCACTGGCGGATGGTAGATTTGTATATATATATATATATATATATATATATATTTGTATATATATATATGGTGTAAGTATTAATCCCTATGCACTCCGAGGTTAATGGCCAAAGTAGATATATTTGGTCTGTAAACACACAGCTTATTTGGAAATACTTTGTTTTTATTGATATTTATTTACGTGCCATCAACATTTCGAACCGGGGTATCCCTGAGCAGAGGTAGCTACCATTAGATTATTCATGCTCATCCCAACTGAGATACAGAGTACCAGCCTATCAGGCAAAGCTGAAATTGAGTGAAACTAAATGGATAAAAAAATTGTCTGATTAACAAAAAAATCCTTCCCCTCTCTCTCTCTCTCTCTCTCTCTCTCTATCTATCTATCTATCTATCTATCTGATTCTGTTCATATCTATCTATCTATCTATCTATCTATCTATCTATCTATCTATCTATCTATCTATCTATCTAAGTCTGTTCATATTTTCTATAAATACTTTCACGGCTTCTGCTCCGATGAACTTAGATCACTGGTGCCCCCTAAATACGAATTTGCACGAGATACTAGATTAGCAACTAGATCCCACCCTTTTACAGTGAAACCGATAAAATGCAGCCGTAACTTCTACTCCAACAGTTTCTTTCCTCGCACTTCCCGACTGTGGAATTCTCTTCCAAACGATTGCTTCCCCGACGGCTACAATCTCCAGGAGTTTAAATGTAAGGTCAATAGACACCTCCTAACACACTAACCTGCTCCCATTCTATCAAGCACTCTTCCCATCCGCCCAACCATCATCCTCGCTATCCTTACTCATCTGTCACCTTCCTCCTGTCATTCCCTATGTCTAACCACTCCTTCTCTTTACCTTCCCCTATGTAGCCCCATGCGCAATAGTGGCAGTGGAATGCCTTGCTTGGGGTGAGATGATTAAAAAAAAATCTATCTATCTATCTATCTATCTATCTATCTATCTATCTATCTATCTATCTATGTTTTATATATGTCTATCTGTTGATCTCTTCACCGCCTTCTCTCATCGTCTCACTCTTCCTCCTCTCTCTCTATATATATATATTTGTATGTTTCCATTTTTATTTAAGTTCCTGTCTATCTGCCCATATATATCTGTTTTTTCATCTCTTTCTATCCACACACACACACACACACACACACACACACACACACACACACACACATATATATATATATATATATATATAGGGTGTTTCAAAACTGCTTTTACAAAATTTTGGGGCGGGTTCCTCCTACCAAAATAAGAACATATAAACATATGTCTGCAAATCCTTCACTTCTGAGTTATTAAGTTCAAAGAAAGTTTTCGGTATTTGGTACTGTGTTGCCATGTAGAGATTCTTTAGAAGAGCTGTTTTGTTTACGTTTAGATACAAATTCTGCAAATTTGAAAAAATTCGGGAAATCTATGACGAGAGAATTTTCGTTTAAAGACGCCATGTCGGCTTAGGTTCTCCGTAGCTCAATTGGTTAAAGAATTTCGGATCTCACAGTTGCTCCGTTTACCCAGTGAGATGCAGGTTCGAATCCTGTCGAATATCTCAAATTTTCTTTAATTAGACTTCTAAAATATTCAGGCTGGCGGACGGAGATAAACATACTGTTAATGAATAAATAGAGCGTCTACTGAAATACCAGTATCTATTGGAAATTTCCCAATTTTAATTGGTAACAATATTGTGACACCGGCGAGAAGAAAGGAACACAAACACAGATGAAGATGTTATAAAATTGTATTTACAGGAAAAGAGAGAAAAAAAGAAAGGATAGTCGGGTTTGTGGAACTTATCTGAAAGATGCGTCCTTTTAACGGGTTTATATGTGTCGTTATGGCTGGGTTGCAGAAATAGCGCCATGTCGTTTGTGCTTCAGTTGCTGTCAAATATCCTCACGTATCCTGGGTCTAAATGACGGAGAGCAGACGGGGACGTCTTGTCTGTAAGGTCCCAACAAGCAAAAGAAGAAGGGAGTTTCTAAAACCCGCTCACCTGGGGAGTTTGTTGAAAATCTAAAAAGGTAGCCAGTGACTGGTTGTTTTTCATCCAATCACGAGGCACACAGTTGGCGACATCGTAATAATTTCTATATATCCACTAAAAATAACGTTTAAAGTGATAACAAAATCCACTGCTTATGATAAAAAATGCCTTGTTTACGTCTGAATATGAAACCGTATAAATGAAACGTATAAATGAAACCGTATAAATGAAACCGTATATATGAAACCGTATATGACACCGTAATAATTTCTATATATCCACTAAAAATAACGTTTAAAGTGATAACAAAATCCACTGCTTATGAAAAAAAATGCTTTGTTTACGTCTGAATATGAAACCGTATAAATGAAACGTATAAATGAAACCGTATAAATGAAACCGTATATATGAAACCGTATATGACACCGTAATAATTTCTATATATCCACTAAAAATAACGTTTAAAGTGATAACAAAATCCACTGCTTATGATAAAAAATGCTTTGTTTACGTCTGAATATGAAACCGTATAAATGAAACGTATAAATGAAACCGTATAAATGAAACCGTATATATGAAACCGTATATGACACCGTAATAATTTCTATATATCCACTAAAAATAACGTTTAAAGTGATAACAAAATCCACTGCTTATGATAAAAAATGCTTTGTTTACGTCTGAATATGAAACCGTATAAATATAAAAATTACGAAAAATCTTTGATGGCATAAATTTTGCTGAAAGGCACAATTTTGGCCTTGCCTGACTTATTTTCTGTATAAATTTTTGGTATGTTATTTAAAGCCAGAAAATATCTGTAACAATATTATTGGAGATATTAATGTTTGGTTGTAAGAAGACATAATCTTTGGTTGTCACCAGGATGCGAACTACGAATTGAAGATATCAAAATCAAGCGAATACAAACATTTAAATATCTGGGAAGTTTTTCAACATAGGGGAAAACGTAACCCGAACACATATTGAAGTAGCAAAAGTTGCGTTCAAAAAACTAAGCAAAATATTAAGAAACATGAACATTTCTTTAGAAACAAAGAAAAGAGTGTTGAACTTTCATGTAATATCAATTTTCCTATATATTATTGAATGCTGAGCTTTTATTGAATTCTTTCACATCAAGAGGAGACCTGATGCAACATAGATCCGGTTGTACAGCAGGATGTTGAGAATGCCTTAGACAGAGCATATCAATAACGTACAAAAAAGTAACAAAACAATGTTTCTATTTAGAATAAAAAATAACCAGTTGAAATTCTCAGAATACATAACGAGAAAAGAAGGTTTGGAGAATTTCGGCCTTGTTTTGGATATCCGTTAATGCAAGGACACTGGTAAACACCGAGTAACATAGCTAAAAAGTTTATTTAAATGAAAAGGAGAAAAAGGTGTTGAAGGGATTTATTTATTTTTGACAATGATCTTCACGATGTGCAAAGTCCAAGAGCCACCCGAGGAAGGAAGTTACAGAATAAGGGTTGATATGTAGGTAAGGTAACAGTTGATCCTAGACTTGAACGTACTAAGATTGTAGTAATTGGGGAAGCATCCTCTTAGGAGTCGGTTTGGAGGGATTATACTCACAATTCTTTCGTTGTTTTCCCTTCCAGTCTTCTTCAAATGTTTGAAGCAAGCCCTTTAATCAATCCACGGGGATAGATTATTCTTAGATTACTTTTGATGTTTAGAGGTTTCATATCAGTTCACTTAGTCTTTGTGAAGAGAACAGGACTACTTGATCTAGGAATTGAACTCACAACTGCCAAGAAACCAAATAACTAACATTTTAATAAGGTCATAGGTCTCTGATAATCCAATGGTGTCAGTTTGGAGAATTAAAGTTATATACTCTGGTTCAATAGAATGGACAGAAGGTTTAAACAAATAAATAAACTTTTTTTTACAGTGAAGTTCAACCTGTGCAAGTAGAGGGTTACAGAATAAGAGGCATAGTTTATTGGTATATTTGAGAAAGATAACAGCTAACTCTAAATGTGATGAGGTCAAGATTATAGTGATTGGGGAAGCATCCACTTGAAAGTGGATTCCACAAAGCAGCAAAAACAAGCTGCTTGAGTAGAACTTACATCTCACCAACAGAATACAAAGAAAATATAGGTTATTTACTGCAATGTGAGTGACATGGTTGGTCTTAACCATGAAGGTTAGAACTGTTGGAACTAAGGAATGTTGTCCATTTAAACACTTTCCATGGAAATAGTGATAAAGTAGTAAGAGGATTGCAATGTTTTGTCTATGAGAAAGGGGTTGTAAGATGGAGAAATTTATCTCTTACAAGGCCACATAGACATTTTTAGACTGTCATAACTAAAAAGTGAAGATTGGGCAGCAGCACTCCCTGATTTGGCTCTTATAAAAAGGTAGAGGGCAGCAAGAGGAGCTGGGCACTTACTGCAGCGATACAGGAAAAGACCATCATTAACAATGGATCATCTGCACGAGTATTACTTGAGGTCTGGGTTGAGCCTAAGCCCCAGTAAACATTAAAAAAAAAAAATAACAGCTAACTCTAAATGTGATGAGGTCAAGATTATAGTGATTGGGGAAGCATCCATACGAGAGTCAGTTCCACAAAACAGCGATTCATGAGAAGCTTACTCAAGTGGAACTTAAACTTCATTGACAACAAAAAATCACAGTAATTGTTCATTTTTTTATCGGGTCTAAACTTTCGGCTCACATAAGCCATTATCAAAGAATAAATATTAACAAACAATAAACATAGAAAATTTAAGTTATTAACAATAAAGAGAATTAAATTGAAGATACAAGTCCATCCCTACCGTGGCGGATGGCCGAAGGCAGTGACAAAATGGTGGCGTTATGGTCCCTGATCCGATTAGAAGCATTTGGGTATGTTAGTTGAATCAACAATTACTGTGATTTTTTGTTGTCTTTCAACGATATCACCAGCAAGTATATCAGACGGTACGAACGGATCCTACACAAAATTAATAAACAAAACTTGTCTATATTATTCAATGAAACCTGCATTAATGAAAAAATGCTGCCAAAATACACACACAATATATATATATATATATATATATATATATATATATATATATTAGAAGTAGTACAAACTAATGGGTTGGTAGTCTACTGTTTGTAGTTATTTACTTTATTAAAAGTGCTCAATATTTAGTAGAGCATTATATATGGTAATATTTTTATTATAATTTTATAATAAAAACATAGTTTACTGCAACACAAAAGATGTTATGTTTCGATACTATCTTATTAGTACCTCGTCAGGCAGTGAAATATTTTTTCTGTTAGAAATCATTATATATAGAAATTTAAAAACAATACTATGTTTACCATGTCCATAGATAATTAATTGAACCAATAGAAAGTTAGGTCATGATGGATAGGACAAACATTACCTAAGAGCTAGAAAGAATAGGAAGTTGTGAAGTGCCATGACTGTTCATGTCCAGAAGAGACCCAGCATATAAAACAATACTGTATATTGATTTTCTAAGAAATAAAAAGCTGAATAAATCTCCCAAACATTTCTGGTATATTTTATTCGGTCGAACTAACTCGGATATTCATATGTCTATCACGCCAACCATCACAGCCCTGCATCAATGTCGAAAGGTCATTACGATGGCATTCTGTGTCATAGCATAGGTGGTCAATTTAGGTGGTTGCTGGGCAACTAACCCGTCTTGCTCCATGGTTAGGTGTGCAGAGCAGTTGCAAGTTCTGGTTGTACAGATTTTGCTTGAATCGTTGAAAGTTCATGATGGAATTTTGTCTCTCACACGAAGGAATATATACTCAGACAGCACGCATTCATCATCGATGTTCATAATTACATGTAGGTAATTGATTAATAAATAATTTTCGATTTTTTTCTTTCTTTCAAAATCTCATTCCTTTCTGCTAATTGTCCTCAAACTCCCCAATCAATTTCCTTTTCTTTCTCTTTTTAAATCTCATTAGCTTCTTTTATGGAATGTCCTCACACTCTTCTAAAAACTTTTTTCTTTAAGAACTCTTTACTTCTTTCTTTTTCCTTTCTTTCCTTCTTTATTTCCTTTCTTTTTTCTTTCTTAATTTCGTTCGTTCTTTCGTTCTTTCTTTCGTTATTTCTCTTTTTTCAAAATCTCATTATATTCTTCCTTTTCATTCTCTTTTTTTATCGATCGCCTTCACACTTCGCAATCATTTTTTCTCTTACGTTCCGTTCTTTCTTTCTTTTTTTCCTTTCATTATCGATTTCCTTCATTCAATTTCCTTTTTTTTCTCTTTTTAAATCTCATTAGCTCCTTTTATCGAATGTCTTCACACTTTTTTAATAAATTTTCTTTAATACTTCTTTACTTCTTTCATTCTTTCTTAATTTTTTCGTTCTTTCTTTCGTTATTTTTCTCTTTTCAAAATCTCGTTATTTTCTTCTTTTTCACTGTTTTCTTTTATTTGTTGCCTTCACACTTCCGCAATCATTTTTTCTCTTACGTTCCTTCTTTCTTTCTTTATTCCTTTCATTATCGATTTCCTTCGTTCTTTCATTCGTTCATTTAATTTCCTTTTCTTTCTCTGTTTAAATCTTGTTTGCTTCTTTTTTTTATCGAATATCCTCAAACTCTTTTTAACTAATTTCTTTCTTTAATAATTCTTTCTTTCTTAATTTCATTCGTTCTTTCTCGTTCTTTCTTTCGTTATTTCTCTCTTTTCAAAATCTCATTACTTTCTTCTTTTTCGTTGTCTACTTTTATCGATTGCCTTCACACTTCGCAATCATTTTTTTC
>JBBBDQ010000830.1:2737500-2832500 GCA_037127315.1 Ascarosepion bandense
GGCTGTGGTATAACTGGACAATACTATCACACGACAATGCCTCCCAATACTATCACACAAACCATCACTGAGTAATATACACCAGCCCGAACTGTTGCCTTAGATATCTCCAAAGCGTTTGACAGAGTCTGGTATGCAGGCCTTCTATGAAAGCTGCGAGGTTATGGTATAACTGGACAATTATTTGACCTCATCCAGTCATTCCTTCCAAATCGCAGAATGAAGATAATATTGACCGAACAAGCCTCCCAATATATCATACGAACGTGGGTGTCTCTCAAGGCTCTATTCTAGGTCCTACGTTTTTCCTTATCTATATTAACAATCTCCCAGATGTAATAAGATCCCAAGTAGGCATATACGCTGACAACACTACAGTTTACTCTCGCCTTGATCAAAATCTGCCGAGGCTGACAAAGCAAACTTCGCTGCCGAGCTTTAAAAGGACCTCCAATCCGTGGTGGACTGGGGTAAGAAATGGCTCACGAATTTCAATGCTTCTATCTATTAACCGCCACAGAAAATCGCTCCTACTCCCAATAGTATGAATCAGGCTAGTCTTTCTGAAAGCAAAACACTGCGCCTCTTCGGGTTAACTCTCACAACAGACCTCAAGTGGAATGACTATATAGAATCCATAGGTAAATCCACTGCTAAGAAGGTCGGTTCTCTATGCAGAGCCAGGAAGCTTTTCCCATCTGAAACAATCCTGCACATATACAAATCTACCAACCGCCTGTGCATTGAATACTGCTGCCATAACTGGTCGAGTGCTCCTGCTATCCACCTAGGGGTCCTTGACAAGAATCAACGGAGAATCTGTAATGTGATCGATCCCGACTTGACAGCTCGGATACTGTCGCTTTCTCAATGGCGCAATGTGGCTTCCCTGTGTCTCTTCTACAAATAATTTTATATCTCCTACTCAGATGAACTTAGCTCACTGATACCCGCTATACATGAATCTAATCGAGCCACAAGACTAGCAACTAGGTCTCACCCTTTTACTGTGAAACCAATGAATTGTAGACTCAAATTCTACTCCATCAGCTTCTTCTATCGCACTTCCCGCCTGTAGAATTCCCTTCCATTTACTTGCTTTCACGACAGCTACAATCTTCACAAATGCAAATGTAAAGTCGTCATCTCCTAACTTGCATCCTCTCTCTGTCTCTCTCAGTCATGCTCCTTTCTTCGTCCACGCCACTCTCATCATTATTCTCATCCTTCTCCTACCCCCTCCAGACACCCCTGTAATCTGTCACTCTTTCTCATAACCTTCCTTCTATGTAACCCCCTGCGAACCAGTGGCAGTAAAATGCCTTGCTTGGGGTGACACGATTATAATAAAAAAAAAAATCAGTTACCCAGATTTTTTCAATTATCCGAACATATTTTTCAACTGTTGTCTGATCGTGAAGTTGAACTACATTTCTTAGTTTCAGCATCTCTAACTGATGTAATGAATATTCATACACCTTGGTTCCCCCTTACAGTAATGTCAGTCATAATACAGGCAAAAGCGAAGACGCATAGCGGTCTACAGGTCTTCAACTAAAGGTCTACGTCCATAGATTTTCTTACACGATTACATTTACCTAAATCGGATAACTACTTCGAATGATATATATATATATATATATATATATATATATATATATATATATATATATATCTATATATATATATCTTATATATCTTTCCAGGACATATCACTAACCTAAATTCCAGCCCAGATTCGATTTAGTTGTTCCAATTCAGGTCGGTTGCAAAAGTAATGCCAAGGCGACGCAGTGTATTGCTCTCCAAGAGACTAGCATCAGCCATGCTGATGGTGGGCAGGTAAGTTTGTCTATGGTGGTTAAAGGAGGGTAGTTTTGTTATGAAGGCATTGAAATTTACAAGTCATTTCCTGCCCCAGTTAACCACTGGATTGGATTTCCGTTTCAAGACCAGCCGGCAGGTCTACTTTTCCTGCCTTGGCTGATTTCCTACTGAGATGGGAGTAAATGGTGATGTCATCTGTATAGATGCCTACTCGAGAACAGATGAGACAATGAACGTAATTGTTATCACGTTTTCTGTGTGGCTCGGTTCGTTTTGTTTCACGGCATATCAACCTCAATGGGTTATTTATAACCGACAAGAGTTTTACAATAGATTCGTATGAAGAGAATATGCTTTCTTTCTAAAAAATCAGTTTGTAGATCAGGTTTCATTCACGTATTTTGAAAAGAATATTTTCTTGAGAGTCAGATATATTAGTGGTAAAGATATTATTTTCTGTTTTTTTTTTTTTGCTTTTAATTTTTTTTTTATCAAAAATATATTGTTGGTAATATTTTTTCTTCATAAATATATTGATGATAATATTTTTGTCTATATTTCTGAGATGAGGAAGTATTTACACTATTTACATTATTCTGACTACTGTCTTCATCTTTGATGCCATTTGTACGACGTATAATAATACATCATTCTATTTGTTTATATTTCTGAGATGAGGTAGTATTTACAGTATTTACATTATTCGGACTATTGTCCTCATCTTTGTTGCCATTTGTATGATGTTTAATAATAGATCATTCTATTTGTTTATATTTCTGAGATGAGGTAGTATTTACAGTATTTACATTATTCGGACTATTGTCCTCATCTTTGTTGCCATTTGTACGACGTTTAATAATAGATCATTCTATTTGTTTATATTTCTGAGATGAGGTAGCATTTACAGTATTTACATTATTCGGACTGTTGTCCTCATCTTTGTTGCCATTTGTATGATGTTTAATAATAGATCATTCTATTTGTCTATATTTCTGAGATGAGATAGTGTTTACATTATTTACATTATTCTGACTATTCACCTCATCTTTGTTGCCATTTGTACAACGTTTCGTCCGTTGTACGCTCCGGCCTTCTTTAAATGTCGTACAAATGGCAACAAAGATGAGGACAATAGTCAGAATAATGTAAATAGTGTAATTTTTTTTTCTTCAAAAATGTATTATCGGTAATATATTCTTCTCTTAAAAATTATTGCTGGAATTTTCACCATAAAAATCGATTTTTATACTTTGATAATGTTTTGACCCGGGTTTGGGGGTTAACTATTTTCCCATAGTTGGGATCCTAACACCTGCTACCACTCCGCGTCATGGTGGACCTGGGAACAATAGCAATTAAGATGTGGTTCTATGCTCTTCAACGCTCTTCATTTAGAGGCTTTACTGCCGGATGAAGTTAATTGTCAAACTGAGGACACCTTATTGGCAGGGTAGTCTTCTGCAGAGTTGCAACTGCCGTTTTTCTGAAGCCCCAGCCGAAAGAGCGGGTACGGTTTTTCGCTAAATTGCATGCGAGTGAATAGTGATTTCGAGCCTTACTGGGTATCCCGTAAATTCGGCCTTGTTCCATATCTAAGCTAAGCTATATCCATCAAATAATTATGAAGAGCCTTGGTCAATGTAAGATGGATATATCAACGCAAACCACATCGTATGCACCCTATATATATATATATATATATATATATATATATATATATATATATATAGCAACAGTTGTTCAGTCTCAGTAAAATATATATTTATTGATATATTATCTCCCTTCACAATGGCGGCAATCCTGGTTCTCTAAAGTGAAACTTCTTAGGGAAAGTGTTAGAACAAGAAACAGATGAAGGAGAAAAGAGAAAAGGGGTGAAGTACTCTAGAAAAAGAAAGAAACAAACGAGAAAAGAAATGAAGAGGTTAGAAAAGAGAAAGAGGGTTTGAAGAAAAGAAACCGTGGAATAGGAAAAGACAAAATGAAATTAAAAATGACATCCAAATCCAAAGCCAGGGCATTTTCACTCCTGTTAAAAGAACCCCCTCCCTGTTTGTTACCTCCTCGCCTTTCAATCTCAAGCCATACACGGCGATGTGAGGCCGACATATTGGATCACATCATTGGGTCATCTTGCCTTACTTCTTTTTGGTGTCCATTGTCACTCTAATAATGCTTGTTTGTTTGTTTTTTTGTTCCTGCTTAACGGCCTACCAACATCTAAATGGTCATTTAAGGCCGCTGACGTATTGTTGTTTTAAATCAATTTTTTTCATTCAAAAAGTTTAGTTAATATTTTTCAGTCAAAAAAAGTTTTATTGGTTATATTTTTCATTCAAAAAAAGTTTTGTTGGTCATATTTTTCATTCAAAAAAGTTTTGTTGGTCATATTTTTCATAGCATTTTGACCCCGATTTGGGGAACAACTATTTACACATAGATGGGACCCTAACAGGTGCCACCACCCCGGATCAGGGTGGACCTGGGAACAACAGCAATTAAGAGGTGGTTCCATGCTTCTCATAACCTCCCAATCAGAGGCCTTGCTGCGGGATGCAGTTTACGGTCATACCCAGGACCCTCTAATAATGCACCAAAGACGAGAGTCGTGGCCAGCCGATCTATGTTTGCCCATGTTGATGGTCTCAGTTATGTCCTTCACTTCTGTTGTTAAATTCCTGTCACGTAACGTGATACCGAGCCTGATTCGGTGCATTGTACGTTGGGTCACTGCAAGGGTTTCTGCAGCATTGGCACTGAACGCCTAAGTCTTACTTCCATAAATCATCACCGACAGAACATATTTATTCAACAATTTCCTCGTTCCGATTACTTATATATAGTCATCCGCAGACAGATCTGTTTCGCTGTCTCACAGCTCATCTGTACGGTTAGGCATTCAATTACTTTTTAACCCAGGATTGAAACCCGACCGAATTTGCGTCAGTCGGCGATTCTACCTCTGAGCTATGTAGAAGGAGGCAGACTTTTAGCGTATGATGTATCATACGGCACTAACCAGATTGCTCTAATTCATTACCGATATATATATATATATATATATATATATATATATATATATATATATGAGGTGTGCGTTGTGGTGCAGTGGATATTGACTCGGAATGAGAGATCGGGGTTCCGAGTTTGAATTCCAGTTGAATCCCTTGCATTCATTTACATACAAATATCTTTGGGAAAGGTATTAATACCGTCGCTTTCCTCCAGTTATAGTCTAAATACCAGAACAGATTAGATTTTATAGCCTTGGCTGGCAACCAGTGTACCCAGGGAAAGCAATAACAAACTACTGAAGGATAATCTTCTGCCAAGTTAGTCACGTCTCTTTCGAGACACGATCGCCCCCAGAGAGTGTCACGTATGGCACTAAACTGACTACATGATATATATATATATATATATATATATATATATATATATATATATATATATTAGAGAAAATTAAAAGGTGTCGGATGTACATTTCGACATAGGATCTCTAATAGAGATTTTACGTCACGTCAGCGACATTGTTTTGTTCCAAATGCCGAAGGCCCTGGGGAAAATGTGGAATGGTTTTAGGTTAACAAAATACATTGAGCTCTCTGCCTGCATCACTTTTTCATGTTAGAAGTTTTTTAATATTAATTAGGATCACGTTCTTGGAACTTACCTTCCTACTCTTCCACTTCAGATTAAAGAAAAAAAAAAAAAAAAAATATATATATATATATATATATATATATATATATATATATATCATGTAGTTTTAAAATAAGTGCTCAGTGTCAGGAATATGTAAATCTAAAAGTGGACATTGAAGTCAACACCCTCTTTCCATTGGTTTTTCCCTCTCGATGTTTTCTCACTTATATTCCTCTTTACTTTCCGATTCCTCTGTATCTTTTCCTTTTCCTCTTTCTTTTCCTTTTTCTTTCTTTTCTTTTCCTTTTCTTTCTTTCTTTTTTTCTTTTTCTTTTTTCTTTTTTCTTTCTTTTCTTTTCCTTTTTCTTATTTTCTCAGCTTTTTTACCTCTTTTCCCCCAACACTTTTTTATTATCTTTTTACCTTGTACAAAAAAATTTCCAAAAATAAAAGAAAATGGCGTTTTTTAATTTTTTTTTCAACAAAACCTTTATTACCACCATTAATGAAGAAATAGTGAGACATTTTTCTTTCAATGTCGAAACAAAAGGTAACAATTTTGTAGTAGTTTGTAGTTTCTACATGTTCTAAAGTAATAATTACCATCCGCCCGTGCATTGAATACTGCTGCCATATCTGAACGGGTGCTCCTGCAATCCACCTAGGTGTCCTTGACAAAATCCAACGGAGAATCTGTAATGTGATCCCGACTTGGCAGCTAGAAAACAGTCGGTTTCTCACCGAAGCAGTGTGGCTTCCCTATGTCTCTTCTACAAATAATTTCACGGCTTCTGCTTCGATGAACTTAGCTCACTGGTAACCCTTATATATGAATTTCCTCGAGCCACAAGATTAGCAACTGGGCCCCACCCTTTTACTGTGAAAGCAATAAATTGTAAACTCAAATTCTACTCCATCAGCTTCTTTTCTCGCACTTCTCGCCTGTTGAATTCCCTTCCTTTTACTTGCTTTCCCAACAGCTCCAATCTCCGGGAGTGAATTCCCAAATAAAATAAAAAACGAGTACGCTTGACCGTCGTCAGAAAGTAAAGATGACGAGCAATTAACACATACCCTTGATAAACGTCAAGCGATCGTTATTCTTATTGCCTCTCTCGTTCTCTCTCACCTCTCACCTCCTCCCTGTTCATCCAACTTGATAACCGAACCGAACCCTTTTAGACTGAGCGAATACTTCAAAAACACTCCTACTCAACAAACGCTCATGCATACATTCATATGTTCCTGCCTACATCCAACAAGTTACTACTACAAACTCTTGATACCTTTAACACTTTACTTTTCCTTAATGAACATTTAACGTTTACCAATTCATGTTATACTTTTTATCAATAAATTTCTATTTAAACACGCAAAAGGTATACTTTTATTCTTCCACAAATCTACACATTCCAATCTCCAACCTTCTGATGATAGCGAAGAATCCAAAGTTGTAGGGAGTCCGGTTATATTTGGCACAAGGCCGATTCAATAAATATTAAGCCCCTTTTTTTCGCGCATATCTATCTATCTATCTATCTATCTATCTATCTATCTATCTATCTATCTATCTATCTATCTATCTGTTAGGGCGCTGCTCCTATTTGACTACAAATGGACTGTTCTCATTGCTATATATAGCAATGGTGGATTCTCTACAAGAGAGTCGTACAGAGTCACTAGACTGACGACTCTACGACACTGTCAGCTCTCTGCCTTCGGGTGAGGGCGCTCTCTGCTTCCGAGCAGAGAGCAATAACCCAGTCGTGGCTCCGCCGAAGGGTAGAACCACAACTGGGGAAAAATAGACAGACATTTTTTGGCCCGGCTATATGGCCGGGAATACCCACAATAAAATGACCATGTGTCACATCCAGCCTTGCGTGGGAAGGCTAGTAAATATAGTCGTAGAGAGTCACTTGAGAGTCTCTAATGAGTTACTGAAGAGTCAGTGCGAGTCAGTGAAGAGTTAGTCACACTTCCGGTGGCGTACCGGAAGTAATCACGAATACACACGTCTTACGACGGATTGGACTCTTGTATCTTTCTATTGTAAATATTACTAATCACTTCTGTACATACTAACCGTCTTTCCGCGGAATACAACTTATATTCTGATTCTGTTGTTGAGTTATTCATTTATACTTGGCGACATAACACTATCTATCTCTTTATCTATTTATCTATCTATCTATCTATCTATCTATGTCAGTCTGTTCATATCTATCTATCTATCTATCTATCTATCTATCTATCTATCTAAACTTATTTATAAATGGAACTTTGTGTATGTGTCTGTGTGTGAATATCCGTTACCTTTAGACTCTGAAATGGCTGAACCAATTTTCTTGAAAATTTACACAGTTATACTATAAGCATCTGCGAGTGTTTCTAGCTGGGTTTTGTGTAGAGGTACCCCCGATAAATATCGAAAATCGATAATCGAAAAAATCGGGTTATAAAAGGAGTGGTCCGATTTTAATCAAATTTGATACACTCATAGACAAAGACATACGAAACGATATTCAGAAGTTTCAAGGTTGCAATCGATAATATATATATACATAAAAGGCAAGATGTGTGTGTGTGTGTGTGTGTGTGTGTGTGTGTGTGTGTGTGTGTGTGTTTATCTGTCTGTATGTCCTTTATACAAATCCACAGTTTTTATCCGATTGTCACAAAATTTCACACAAATATTCGTTAGGCTGAGTCTGAGATCCAGGACCATGAATTAATTTTAAAGCTTTCGTTACACATGAGCAACGCCGGGCTATACTGCTAGTATATATATAAAGAGGCAGATCTGTTTCGCTGTATCACAGCTCATCAGGAAGGTTAGACATCCGATTGCTTTTAACCCAGGATTGAAACACGACCGAATTGGCGTCAGTCGGCGATTCTACCTCTGAGTTATGGGTGCGCGGTAGTAGGAGACAGACTTTTAGCCTATGATGTATCATACGCCAGTAACCGTGTGCTCTAATTCATTACTGAATGAGCGATGCCTAGATAGTGCTCTAATTTATTACCGAATGAGCGATGTGTATATATATATATATAAAATTAATAAAAAGATATAGGTTAGAGTCAAATTAGACCGTGTACACATAAAATACATTTTGAGTTCGTGTAAATCCAGATGAAAATATGTACAATAGAATTTATCTAGTTTTGAGTAAATTCTCCTATTATTTTAAACTTCCTGATATGCGTTTTAAAAATTCCCATTTTCCGTTCAAAATAAAGTTTTAGAAAATCAGGTTTTTTTTTTTTATTTTATTAACCTTGTTCCCACACTGGCGCGAGTTGTGACACAAGATCGGTTTTTATGTAGGGAGACACAGGCGCGGACGCTTGGGCCACTGGTCAAACATAAACCAACCCCGATGACGCGGTAAATGGGTACAATGCTTGTCTTAGCAGCATGTCTAAGCTGGTCTTAACCGATGCAACAGACTCACCAAAAGCCAAGTCAGTGCGTTGGATAATAAATTAATATCCAGCGTCTGGCGATACCGAAAGCTTAAAACCATGGCAGCATAATCGGTTGATCTTCCTAATATATATATATATATATATATATATATATATATATATAATAAGCGTAATACCTTGTTCACAAATGAAGAATATATATATATAATATAATATAGTATATATAATAAGCGTAATAATTTGTTCACAAATGAAGAATATATATATATATACACACTACCGGCTATAATTAGTAGGACACTCTAGTGTTTTAGTGTTTGCCAAGTGAATAATTGTAAATGAAAATAAAATGGTTCTTTTGTTAATATTGCAGAATAACATGTGCATCAAATGAATTTATAAATATTTAATAATTACCTATATTGCAGTTTCACCAATAAGAAAAGTAAGAAAATGTAGGGTGATTCGGATGAGTTCAACTTTGCTTCCATGCCTTGTAAAATTTTGAAAATTAATAATTAAAAAAGGACCATTATTTTTTCATTTAGAATTATCCACTTAAAAATAGTATGAAATACATCATTTCTTTTAAAAAACTGGGGTGGCCTACTAATTATGGCCGGTAGTGTATATATATATATCGTGGCAGCAAATAATTTTCTAAACATATGCTGTTAAATATAAGAGAAAATGAATGTCTATTATGTTTAATCATGAGCCGTTCTTAACATCGTATTTTGGCTTTAATTTCAGGTGAAAAGACAAAAAATTCTGCAATATTTGGATAATTTTTTATTAAGTTGGTTCTAAGCTTTCGGCTCACATGAGCCATCTTCAGAGAGGTTACAAGGAACGTTAACATAAAAACATCCACCATCAGTATTATAAATTTACGAACTGCTTTTGCTATTTTTCGTAACTGTTATCGTTGCTTAGCAAAGTATTTTGTCAACACACGATAAAATCCTTGTATCCTCTCTGAAGATGGCTCATTTGATCCGAAACCTTAGAACCAACTTAATAAAAAATTATCCAAATATTGGACAATTTTTGTTTTTATTTTTACCTGAAATTAAAGCCAAAATACGATGTTTAGAATGGCTCATGATTAAACATAACAGACATTCCTTGTCTCTTATATTTCACAATATATATATATATATATATATATATATATATGTGTGTGTGTGTGTGTGTGTGTGTGTGTGTGTGTGTGTGTGTGTACTCTACCATGATGTGCTGTTGTAGCGATTACTGTTTTCACATTATTTCTGCTCTTCTAAATTTGCCACCGAATAAAGCCGACGCAAGTCACCATGGCTATTTATACTGTTTTTCATTCTAGTCTTATCTCTTACTTCTCCGACATACACACACTGAACACACACACACACACACACACACACACACACACACACACACACACACATATATATATATGTGTGTGTGTGTGTGTGTGGATAGATAGGAATACAGGCAGATAAGCGCGAAGAAGATAGATAGATAGATAGATAGATAGATAGATAGATAGATCCCTCTAGATTATCAAACTTGTTCCTCCGAAAATCCATTGTTCCGAAACAAGCTAGAAACCGACTTGGTTTTCATTGTCTTATCATTGTGAATTTCACGGTTGTTTTGTCAACTCGAGTGCGGAAGTCAACACAACTCCGTCGCCATTGTCTTCTTTAAAGAATACGTCTCCATCTTTTTTACACTGTTTTTTTTTCCCACTCCTGTCTTTTTTTTTCCTTAGAAAGGATGCAAAAATCAATGTGGGATTTCTAAAGGCTTTTCAATTTGATTCTCTGACGAACTCATGCTTACGATGAAAGAATACGTTAGGTTAACATGCTTATATTGTCTAGCATCTATGTCACAAACATTTTCACAAACGGACGAATACATGTTAATAAGCAGACATGTGACGACTATGTGCGCTGAATTACATATCCTTCCCACGGCTCGTATATCTATCTATCTATCTATCTATCTATCTATCTATCTATCTATCTATCTATCTATCTATCTATCTATCTATCTATCTATCTAAGTCTGTTCATATCTATCTATCTATCTATCTATCTATCTATCTATCTATCTATCTATCTAAGTCTGTTCATATCTATCTATCTATCTATCTATCTATCTATCTATCTATCTATCTATCTCAGTCTGTTCATATCTATCTATCTATCTATCTATCTATCTATCTATCTATCTATCTATCTATCTAAGTCTGTTCATATCTATCTATCTATCTATCTATCTATCTATCTATCTATCTATCTATCTATCTCAGTCTGTTCATATCTATCTATCTATCTATCTATCTATCTATCTATCTATCTATCTATCTCAGTCTGTTCATATCTATCTATCTATCTATCTATCTATCTATCTATCTATTTTCATTCATGTCTATGTATGTTTATACTTCGCAGTCAAAATATGAGCATGGGTTCCTTGAAATCTGTTTTATATCGTATAATATGATGCTTCGTTGCTCAAATTTGTGCTTGGATAAGCACAAACAACTGGGTTGAACTATAAACGATGTCCAACAATCAACAATTTTTGCTCATTTTAAACGGGAACGATTCATATGATAAGTCGGCCTCCATTTGACTAAATACCGTATAATTTTCTTAATTAAAAACAATGTGGAAGAGATTAAAACGAAGTCAATGTTTCCATGCGTGGATCAACACTCAAAGTAGTTTTGGCGATCTTTCATTTTCTAGAAGAATTTAATGTCTATATGAATGTTCGACAATATCATCAAAGACGAAGGAAAAACTTTGAAGCAACTGAAATGTGGTTCTACAGAAGGATGCTGAGGATATCATGGACCGAGCATGTGAGCAATGATGAGGTGTTGGAAAGAATTGAAACGAAAAGTAATTAATGTTGAGCATCA
Organism: Ascarosepion bandense; assembly: GCA_037127315.1. NCBI lineage: Eukaryota > Metazoa > Mollusca > Cephalopoda > Sepiida > Sepiidae > Ascarosepion > Ascarosepion bandense. Next base: position 2,749,328 of record JBBBDQ010000830.1, read on the forward strand.
GAAAGAGACAACTGAAGTTTGTGGGGCATGCAATGAGGAAGGAGGGCTTGGAGAACCTGATACTAACAGGCCAGATAGAGGGAACAAAGAGACTGAGGAAAGCAGCGGATAACATATTTGAACGGCCTGAGCAGGTGGATGACAGAACGGGGGTTGCGTGGTGTTACAGGAGAAAGCTTGGTAAGAGCCACCATGGATAGGAAGACGTGGAAAGCCATGATCGCCTGCGTCCTGAAAGGACAGGGCACATAGAAGAAAAAGATCAGACTTAAGTTTTAATCCAGAATATTAAACGCCTGGTAAAATATGAACAGAACAATAGCGTCAAGCTGAGTAAAAATTGACAATTTTTATAGAATTTGACATTTTAATGTTTCCTTTATCTTTTTTCATCGGCTTTTTTTTTCTTCATTTTATTTTTGTCATGGGCCCTGTAAAAGATCCAGCAAGCATAACACAGAACAACCAAAATAGGAAATAACGAATATGTATTAAACATAGCAAAATACAACACTTGGAACTTTGTTAGGAGAACGATAATACGGTTAGTGAGTAACACTATAATTCGACCGTCGAACTGGGACTCGTAATGGTCGATACGGTATCAGTGTTCGTAGATGACTCTCGGCTATGTTCAGGGCGTTCTTCTTGGGTTATTTACTCGCTACTCCCAGACTACTCACTCTCTCTAGCACCTCACGAGGGAAGGTATATGTAGTGGGTAGAAGAGTTCAATCCGTTGTGGCTGATGCCGCCATGACAATGTAACGAACTTAACTGGAATTCAACCTCAGTTCTCCGATTTTTCATTTCTCGCCGCTATCATTTACACTCTCAGTATATCCTTTCCAATGAAATGGTGGCAATAGTAACAAGTACTTCAATGAACAAAAAATAAAATAAAAAAACAGAATCGTTTCGGAAACAAGGTGTTAAGTATGTTTCACTGCGGGACACTATAGGTTACAGGGTTCTTCACCCGAACAAGAATTTTTCAGTACATCATGTGTGCAAGTGACTTCGTGTCAATAACGGGCATAGACGTGGCTGTCAAAAATTAGAAATTAAGAAAAAATATTTTTATTTATTTAGATCTGACATTATATTTGTTGTGGATCCGGTAAAAGGTCCAGCAAGAATAACACAGAACAACAAAAATAGGAAATAACGAATATATATTAAACATAGCAAAATACAACCTTGGAACTTTGTTAGTAGAACGATAATACGGTTTGTGAGTAATACTATAATTCGACCGTCGAACTGGGACTCGTAATGGTCGTTACGGTATCAGTGTTAGTAGATGACTCTCGGCTATATTCAGGGCGTTCTCCTCAGGCTATCTACTAGCTACTTCCAAGCTACTCACTCTTAACTCTTGTGAGGGGAGGTATATGTACTGGTTGGAAAAGTTCATCCTGTTGTGGGTGATGCTGCCATGACAATTTTGTTTTTATTTACTCTGCTTATGCTGTAAAGAAAAAAAAACGATCGTTTAAGCTTATAGTGAATCTTTATTCTATGCTATTTGACATACTGAGTATTTAACACTATCATCTTCACTGATATCACAAGGACGAATTTTAATGTGGGAATTTCGAGACCGTAAGCTTCCGTTGACCTTGCATAAGCAGAGTTGAGCTCCTGACTGTTTTTCCCCAAACAAGACTCTGCTCTTTGATATAGCCTTGTTTTGTGTTGTAATGGAAGAACATGTCTCCCCCTAGCAATGGACTGTCACCCATTATAAATACACCACGCAGTAGGTTACAAGCGAGCTGATGACCGGAAAACGACCAGGAACGGACGGAAGTACTCTACGCTTCATTTTGGTACATAGTGACTATTGTGTGGATTCTTAATATTTGTACCTTTAGTACAATAAACCTTATTGTTGATTTAATCGTGTGTTCCTTCGTCTTTACCACTCGGACTAACCACTCATTTGTTTGTATCGTATTTTCACGACACAACATCTTGGATCCACTATGCTCGAAGGCAGAGCCCAACAAGGCTTTGTTTGGGTGGAACACAGGTAATTTGACTACTGGTTATCTAAACTTATTTATAAATGGAACTTTGTCTTTGTCTGTGTGTGTGTGTGTCTGTGTATGTGTGTGTGTCCGTTACCTATAGACTCCGAAACTGCTGAACCGTTTTTCTTGAAAACTTACACAATTGTACTATAAACGTCTGCGAGTGTTCTTAGCTAGGTTTTGTGTCGAGGTCCCCCCGATAAATATCGAAAATCGATAATCGAAACATCGGATTATAGAAGGAGTGGTCCGATTTTAATCAAATTTGATACACTCATAGACAAAGACATATGAAACAATATTCAGACGTTTCAAGGTTGCAGTTCTTACAATAGTGCAAAAAAATCGATATATATATATATATATATATATATATATATATATATATATATATATATATATATATATATATAAGGCAAGATGTTTGCGTGTGTGTGTCTGTTTATCTGTCTGTATGTCCTTTATACAAATCCACAATTTTTATCCGATTCTCACCAAACTTTATACAAATATTCTTTAAGCTGAGTCTGAGCTTCAGGACCATGGATCAGTTTTAAAGCTTTCATCACACCCGAGCAACGCCTGGCTATAAATGATGTAATAATATGTAATGAATATGCATACACCTTGGTTCTCCTTCACAGTAATGTGATTGGTTGGTGTCGGCCATAAATATAGACGGAGGACGCATAGAAATCTACGTCCAGAGGTATACCATTAGAGGTCTACCACCAGACATCTACAGGTCTTTGACTGGAGTTTTACGACTATTGGTCTCCGTCTGTTGACTACGCCTACGTCTCAGTATACTGCATATGACGAGTACAGTCCATTACGTCTACGTACTACATTGTTTTACCCAGTTACCTTTGCTAAAACCGCTTGCTACTTCGAATGTCTACCGAGCGTCCATAGCTCAGAGGTAGAATCGCCGACTGACGCCAATTCAGTCGGGTTTCAATCCTGGGTTAAAAGCATTCGGATGTCTAACCGTACTGATGAACTGTGATAGAGCGAAACAGATCTGTCTGCGGATGACTATATATATACATATATATATATCTATATATATATAAAATGTTTATATATATATATATATATATATATATATATATATATATATATATATATATACTGTTTTGTACCCACAGAACACACCAATAACCTTAAACAGAATAGACGTCATAGTTATCCCAAACCCGAGGAACCTTTCGGCCAACACTAATCAAGGGATTCGTTGGCGTAATTATAAAGGGTCAAAGAAGAACAAAACAAAGGATTATTTACAATATTGGGAGAAGATGGAACTCGTTTAAAAGTAAACTTTAATGAGAAAAAAATATTAAAATGTAAGTGGGGTGTATACATAAGAGTGAAAACAAAGAGTGAAATAAAAAAGAAAATGTTTTTTTCTCATTAAAGTTTGCTTTTAAATGAGTTCCATCTTCTCCCAATATTGTAAATAATCCTTTGTTTTGTTCTTCTTTGACCCTTTATAATTAAGCCTACGAAGCCCTTGATAAGTGTTGGCCGAAAGTTTCCTCGGGTTTGAGATAATTATGACGTCTATTCTGTTTAAGGATATATATATATATATATATATATATCCCTTTCCGGGACATATCATCCTTATTCTGAGTGATATATCAGTTGACTGGACGAAATTCATGCAGGACGTAGATAATTTGACTACTGCTCATAATGGAGGTTCGACCGTTTATTTTGTAGTCTAGTGGTTCGAAATGGAAACAACTATGGCTGCCTTTCATATTTGTTGTGGCGAATCTTCGTCACGAAGTTGTTGTGACCTGTTAGGGCCAGGATGAAAGACAGGGAAGCAAGAAGTTAGGTTCAATCAGTGTATCAGAATAACATATATATATATATATAAGTAAGAGTGTTAGTATTCAGCAGACAGACGTGTACGTCCGAACTGTATATTTACGCTGCGTCTCAACTGCCTCTATACTGCCTCCCTGGAAGTCACGCAGGTTAGTATTTATGAAGTAGGAAGAGTTCATTCCAATGTAGATAGGGCACCATAACAATAATAAAAATAAAGAAGTTTTCAATTCATACCTTTTCAGTAGAAATTCAATTATGAATTTCTGAGCTAATCTGAAGTGCAAACCATTAAGCTAACATGCCTTCACAATATATCCCATTCTCTTATTGTTACTGATAGTATCCTCATAGGTGTTCCCGAAGTTAAAATTGTCAAACCAATTTCGAATTGCGGCTTACGCTTTTGTTTTTTTTAATTTAGCAAAAAGTGTTTGGGTTTTTAAACTCAAAGCAATTCATTGACTGTCTAACACGTGTTTCAACCAGTCTTTGAAAAGAATTTTTCAAAGCCATGTCCCTTCGGAAATTGAGCGATTATAGCTTCCTTTTTCTTTATTATCGATGAATTACTGTGCTTTTTGGTAACGTTAGTGAAATGGTTTCCAGTTTTTTTTTGTTTTTTGTTTTGTCTTCACGGTTTGGAATTTAGGGATGTGCGTTGTGGTGCAATGGATATCGGCTCGGAACGAGAAATCGGAAAGCCGAGTTCGAATTCCAGTTGAATTCCTTACATTCACTTACGCACAAATACCCTTGGGAAAGATATTAATCCGTCTCTTCCTTCCAGTTATGGGTTAACTAACAGGACAGATTGGGTTCTATAGCCTTGGCTGTCAACCAGTTTACTGCAAAAAGCAATGGCAACATACTGCAGGATAATCTTCTGTCCAGTCAGTCATGTCTCTTTCGACACATGATCGTCCAAAAAAGTGTGTAGCACGTATGGCACTTAACTGACTGACTGACTGACTGAACCAAAACAGTCGACTTAATCACTGGTGATACGCCAGTGTTCCACTCGAACACAACCATATTTAATTCAAGAAAAGCAAGTAAAAGAAGATGAAATAGAAAAAGAAATAAAAGCGATAGTAGCTGTATAAGAAAAAGAAGAAAAAGAAGAAGAAAAAAAGAAGGAAAAGTTGTAGTAGCTATATTAGAAGAACCCGAAAAAAAGAAGTAAAAGTAGTCGCTCTATTAAAATTAGATGAAGAAGAAGAAAAGAAGAAAAAAGAAGAGAAAGAACAAGAAGAAGTAAAAGTAGTAGCATCTATAAAAGAAGAAAAAGAAAAAGAAGAAGAAGAGGGGGAAGAATAAGAAGAGAAAGAACACGAAGAAAAAGTAAAAGTAGTAGTATCTATAATAGTAGAAAATGAAGAAGAAGATGATGATGAAGAAGAAATAGAATAATAATAATAATAAGAAGAATAAGGAAAATGAAGAAGAAAAATGGTAAACGTAGTAGTATCTGTATTAGAATAATAAAAACAGTAAAAAGAAGTAATAGTAGTAGTAGCTATATTACAAGAGGAAGAAAAAGATGAAATAGAAGACATAAAAGTGGTAGTAGCTATGTAGAAGAAGAGAAAGAAGAAAAGAAAAAAGAAGAAGAAAAAATGAAAGAGAAGAAGTAGCAAAATTGGTATTAGCTGTATTAGAAGAAGAAAAAGATGAAATCGAAAAAGTGATAGAAGCTGTAGAAGAAGAAGAAGAAGAAGAAAATAAGAAGGAGAAGGAAAAAGAAGTCAAAGTAGTAGTAGCTATATTAGACGAAGAAGATAAAGAAGAAGAAAAAGAAGATAAAAAAGAAGTAAAAGTGGTATTAGAAAGAGAACAAGAAGAAGGAAAAGAAAAATAAAAGACGTAAAAGTCGTAAGAGCCATATTAGAAGACGAAGAACCGAAAAAGAAAAAGTAAAAGTGCTAGGAGCTGTTTTAGAAGAATAATAAAAAAAGAAGATGAAGTAGTTGTAGCTATATTAAAAGAAGAAAAAGAAGATGGAAGAGAAGAAGACGTAAAAGTGGTAATAGCTCTATTAGAAGTAGAAGAAGAAAAAAAGAAGAAAAGAAGAAAAAGAAATAAAAATAGCAGTAGCTATGTTAGAAGAAAAAAGAAGAAAAAGGAGATGAAAAAGAAGAAGCGAAAGTAATAAGGGCTGTTTTAGAAGAAGAAGAAGAAGAAGTAAGGCGATTGTAAATCCAACGGAGAATCTCTAATGTGATTGATCTCGACTTGTCAGCCCAGATACAGTTCATTTCTCACCGGCGCAATGTGGCTTCCCTGTGTCTCTTCTACAAATAATTTCACTGTTTCTGCTCCGATAAACTTAGCTAATTGGTGCCCCCTATTTATGAATTTACTCGAGCCACAAGATTAGCAACTAGGTCCCACCCTTTTACTGTGGAAACCGATAAATTGTCAACGCAAATTCTACTCCATCAGCTTACCTTTCTCGCATTTCCCGCCTGTGGAATTCCCTTCCGTTTACTTACTTTCCCGACAGCTACAATCTCCAGACGTGCTTTGTGGTACAGTGGATATCGTCTGCGGAACGAGAAACCGGGTAGCCGAGTTCGAATTCCAGTTGAATCCATTGTATTCACTTACGCGCAAATACCCTTGGGAAAGGTATTAATCCGTCTCTTCCTTCCAGTTATGGGTTAAATAGCAGGACAGATTGGGTTCTATAGCCTTGGTCGGCAACCAGTCCACCACAGAAAGCAATGGCAACCTACTGCTGGATAATCTTCTGCCCAGTCAGTCATGTCTCTTTCGAGACATGATCGCCCAAGCGTGTATCACGTATGGCACTTTACTGACTGACTGACAATCTCCAGGAATTTAAATGTAAAGTCAATAGTCATCTCCTATCTCACTAACCTGCATCCTCTCTCTCATGCTCCTTTCTCCGTTCACTCCACTCTCATCAGTATTCTCATCCTTCTCTTATCCACTTCCTGACACCCCCTATAACCTGTTACTCCTTCTCATAACTTTCCTTCTATGTAACCCCTATGTAACAACACCGGCAGTAAAATGCCTCGCTTGGGGGGGATATGATTATTAAAAAAGATAGATAGATAGATAGATAGATAGATACATACATACATACATACACACATACATACAATCTTCAAGAATTTAAATGTAAAGTCAATAGTCATCTCCCAACTCACTAACTTGCATCCTCTTTCTCATGCTCCTTTCTCCGTCCATTTAACTCTCATCAGTATTCTCATCCTTCTTTTACCCACTTCCTGACCCCCCTATGACCTGTCATTCTTGCTCCTATATCTTTGCTCCTATGTAACCCCTGTTCAACAGTGGCATAAAAATGCCTTGCTTGGGGTGACACGATTATAAAGAAAAATCTATATTAGAGGAAGAAGTAAAAAAGAAAAAGAATACTGAACATTCGTAGTAGCTGTAGTAGAAGAAGAAGAAGAAGAAGTAGAAGAAGAAGAAGAAGAAGAAGAGGAAGAAGAAGAAGAGGAAGAAGAACAAGAAGAAGAAGAGGAAGAAGAAGAAGAAGAAGAAGAAGAAGAAGAAGAAGTAGAGGATGAAGAAGAAGAAGAAGAAGAAGAAGAAGAAGAAGAAGAAAAGGAAGAGGAGGAGAAGGCAATTAAAATAAACGCTTCTGTAGCACATTCATGAAACATCCTGTAAAAAGAGGTTAAAGTCTTTGGAGACTAACGAAAAATGTGATATAGTGTGATGGCTTCCGAGAATATATCAAAAAGATACCTTAATCTAAATCTTTACGGCTGAGTATTTACCTATACCAACAAGCTTTTTTACCAATTTCCAGATCTTGGGTTTCTGTCGCCCTCGCCGTTGTTGGCATGTTGTTGAATGATTGAATTTATATAGCAAAAAGAAGTGAAAAGTAACTGGGTGGGCAGGAGACGGTAGAATTATATATATATATATATATATATATATATATATATATATATCAGGAATGAATATTAAAAACAAAACAGAAACAAATATAAAAATGCAAATATATTCATAAAACAAAGAAATTGTCACGTGATATAATGAGAAAAGAAAGAAAGTAAGAAAGAAAAAGCGTAAATAAAGAAAGAAGAAGAAAGTAATGATAGCCGTGACCTTATAAGGGCATTTTCAGTATTTATTAACTGACCAATCAGTGCTGCTTTAAATTCAAATTTATAAAATCTGTCTATTAAAACTATTTTCCCGGAAAATAAGTTTCTCAAGACCAGTAACTGTTTTCACTCTTTTCAGTCCTGATAGAAACTGGAATGTAGTAACAACTCTAAGGAGAGCTTTATTTGACTCATTCAGCTTTTGTGCTGAAAAATATTTGTGATGGATGGTTATGAGCGAGATGGGAGATGGGATGTGCTTATTTTATTGTCAAAGAGAGTTCCCTTTTAATCTTTTGTTTCAAGTCGTATGGAATGTTAAATTGTTGATTATGTCATTATTTTCGCTTTGATTTACAGGGGCTATACATTTTATTTGTTGCTGCTGCTGAAAGTCCTCAAGAAATGGGTCTTCTCTTACATTTGTTACTGTTTCTGTAGCGCTCGTCAACTAAAAAAATATGGTCCTCACTCAAACCGACAGCTCCCGTGTCCATTTTCAGTCTTTGTCCTGAGAAAATTGTTGTACAGAGTTGACAATTTAGATATTTCTGAACAAGTTTGTCGTCATTTATATGAAAGTCTCGAGATTACGAGCCTATTTAGTAATTTAATTTCAGTTCTTGGGTTAATGTTCTGGTTTCGAACCGAGTTCCCGTATTCAAAAGAAAGAAAGAAAGAAAGAAAGAAGTAGATAATAATAATAATAATAATAATAATAATAATAATAAGGTTATAAAATAGGCCAAAAGAAAATAAGCCATCTATTTTACATGGATGACTTAAAGTTATATGCTAAGAATGATAATGAGCTGGAAGGTCTTCTGCAAACTGTAAAATGCTTCAGCGAAGACATTGGAATGAAATTTAATTTGAATAAATGTGCTAAAGCTACAGTTTTACGTGGATCAATACAAGAAACATCCTCAATTAGCCTAGACCCTGCTGTAACAATAAAAGAATTGAAACCAGAAGAAGCTTATAAATACCTAGGTGTAAATGAGAGTGAAAACATTCACCATAAAAAAATGAAAGAAATAGTGCGTAAAGAGTACTATAGAAGGCTACGAATGATATTAAAAACTGAATTAAATTCACAGAATAGAGTTATGGCCATTAATAGCCTTGCAATCCCAGTTGTCCAATATAGCTTCAACATCTTAAACTGGACTCTAAACGACATCAGGCGAATGGATGCTAAAACAAGAAAGCTTCTTTCTAAGCATAGGATGCATCACCCAAAGGCTGATGTAGACCGTCTATACATACCCCGTAAAGAAGGTGGAAGGGGTCTTATTCAGCTGGAATTGTCATACAAGACAACAACTATTGGCTTACTAACATACATAGAAACAACAAAGGATTGGATGATACAATTAGTAAGGCAACATGAAGAAAGAAAGAAAAAATATTCAATAATAAAAGAAGGCAGTAAATACAAACAAGAATTACAGTTAGTAGATTCTGTAGAAAAGCAAAACAGTAGCCAAGAACCAACTATTGCGGCAAAAAATATGAAAATGAAAGCCAAAGATAAAGCTCTTGAAAAGATGAAACAGCGCTGGCAAGACAAACCTCTGCATGGCCAATATCCAGTACGTGCCAATAAATCCAATGTTGACAAAGTTAATACTCATCGATGGTTACGTGCATCTGGATTAAAGTCTGAAACTGAAGGATTTATACTTGCAGCACAAGACCAAAGTCTTTTCACGAGAAACTTTCAGGCAAATATTATGCATAATAATATGGATCCAAAATGCAGGTTTTGTGATAAACACCAAGAAACAATAGACCACCTAATCTCAGGCTGTTCTGTGCTTGCCCCAAACGAATATAAAAATCGCCACGATAGAGTTGGGCAATATTTACATTGGGCAATGTGCAAACATTATGGAAAAGCTGTAAACAAACACTGGTATGAACATCATCCAGCACCGGTTACAGAAATAGAAGATGTAACCATTCTATGGGATTACACCATCTACACAGACAGAAAAATAGAAGCAAACAGGCCAGACATTATTGTTAAAAACCAGAAGGAGAAAACTTGTCTATTAATTGATATGGCTTGTCCAGCGGATTGTAACATAGCAACCAAGGAATTTGAAAAACTGTCAAAATATAAAGACCTGGAAATTGAAATAGAAAAAATGTGGAAATTGAAAACAAGAGTTGTGCCAGTGATAGTAGGTGCACTTGGAATGATAAAAAATGGAACAAAACAACACATTGAAAGAATCCCTGGAAACCCCAGCTTAAGAGATATACAAAAAATTGTCTTATTAAGTACAGCCCACACACTAAGGAAAACTTTATCTATGTAATGCTGGGGATGATAGAAAAACATGAAATGGAGCCATAACAACACGCCACTACCTGCCTTAGGTCTCCCCGCAGACTTGGTTGGTAGTGAGACCAAAGCAGAAATCGAAATATGATGAAAAATGACATAATAATAATAATACCAAAGTCTTTTTACTAGGAACTTTCAGGCAAATATCATACATAATAATGTGGATCCAAAATGCAGGTTCTGTGTTAAATACCAAGAAACAGTAGATCATCTAATCTCAGGATGCTCTGTACTTGCCCCAAATGAATATAAAAATCGTCACTATAGAGTGGGGCAATATTTACACTGGACAATGTGCAAACACTATGGAAAATATGTAAACAAACACTGGTATGAACATAACCCAGCACCGGTTACAGAAATAGAAGATGTAACCATTCTATGGGATTACACCATCTACACAGACAGAAAAATTGAAGCAAATAGACCGGACATTATTGTTAAAAATCAGAAAGAAAAAATTGCCTATTAATTGATATGGTTTATTCAGTGGATTGTAACATATCAACCAAGGAATTCGAAAAACTATCAAAATACAAAGACCTGGAAATTGAAATAGAAAAAAATGTGGAAATTGAAAACAAGATTCGTGTCAGTGATAGTAGGTCCACTTGGAATGATAAAAAATGGAACAAAACAACACGTTGAAAGAATCCCTGGAAACCCCAGCTTAAGAGACATACAAATAAGTGTCTTGTTAAGTACAGCCCACACACTAAGGAGAACGTTGTCTATGCAACGCTAGGGATGATAGGGGAGATATAAAAAAAACATGGAATGGAGCCATATCAACTTACCACGACCTGCCTTAGGTTTTTCCGCAGACTTGGTAGGTAGTGCGACTATAGCAGAAATCAAATTATGATGAAAAATGACATAACAATATCAACAATACAGAAAGAATGATAATATTAATAATAATTACAAGAAGAGAAACGTTGTCTTGTCGTGTGTCGATGCCATAAACTCTGGAGTAATGTTCTGTTTAAGAGGAAAATACATTTGATATACTTCTTCTAAGTGACGTGTTCCTTCAGGACATGGATGATCCTGTTTGAGCGCCACTTCCTACCTTTTGTACCAATTAATATTTGTTTTTTCACTATCCCTCCCGCTTCCCGTTCTGGGACCCATTTCCCCAAGCTCGTCAGTTAGGTTCTTCACTGTTTCCTTCTGTCACTATTGCCTTTAAAATATCCTGTTCGTGTCAAATTCTCCAAGCGTTCTTTCCTCATCATGTGTTCTTGAAAATTCAGCTATCTATTTTTGTTTTTAAGTATAAGCGCCTTGTTTTCATCTTTCTTCAAAACTGCCTCTTACTCATGTGTTCTCTTCCTCTGTAAATCCATTTCCCTGCTGCTTCAAATTTCTTGATCTGTGAGGAAATTGTTCCTCAGTCACTGCTAAAGTGGAGAGTCGATATTACCTAACAGTCTACATTTACAGAGGATAATTATAGATAGCGATATTTGTAGTCATTATAGATGCGTACAAATATATTTGGGGGTAAAATCTGAAAAGTATTTATGATGTACGCTAAAATAATAATAACAACATATCTTAGAAGTTGTTTGAGAAACAAATTGAATATAAGATAATTGTTAAAAGAAATTCGCGACAAACAGTACGGTTTTCATTCTTCTAGGTCCACCACTGATGCCCTAATTGTTTTAAGGCATAGAATCAGCGAATCGCTTCATAATAAATTCACTAGGAGTGTGATCAATTTAAATAACTCGAAGGCTTTTTGACAAGGTGTGGCCTCTGGTGTTACTACACAGTTTCTCCATCCATCGCATTTCTGTAAGAATATTCTCAGTTATCAAGACCTTCCTATCGGTTAAGTAGATGAAGTTAGTTGTTAAGTATCAGTCCTATAAAACGTATGACATCATTGTAGGCGTTCGCCAATGTGTCACACTTCAGTCGTACACATTTTCTGCTTTGTATTAATCATCTGACAAAGAACATTCTCAGACAACTGAGATATATATTTAAAAGATATGGGTGCAAAAAAAAAAAATAAATTAGATGATTTCAATCCAGACTGAAAACAAGTGTTAGATTACTGCGTTTTACTTTGATTTTTTAAAGCAGGTAAGCAAGTTCTTTTTACTTAAATGACTATCAAAGCACACCTATTTTTTTTCTGTTCGCTTGCTGGCATCCTTAGCAAAGCCGAGTATCTTCATATCATTTATCATTTCTAAGGAATAAAAGTGATAACATAAAAAAATTGCTGAAAGAAAAAAAACCCAAAGAAAACATATGAACGAAAGAAATAAAGAAAGACGAAGGAAAAAGTGGTAAGATATGAAAATGAATGAAAGAAAATGTGTCAATGATGACGAATAAAATAAAAAACAAAAAAAATGTTTTTTTTCACGATCTTTCCCGCAACCACTACTATTTACACAAGTTCGTTAGACACGATACTTGCTATTTTCCTCTGAAGCTTTTGTCTTCCAAATATATCCTGTGTGTAACAAATTTTCCAAACCTTCTTTCCTTGTTAGGCTTCCCAGCAATTTCAACTGTCTCTTTCTGATTATAAGTTGTAGTGACGTCTTCGTTTCCAGTTTTTTTAAAAAAACTTCCTCCAGTATTTGTTTATACTTCTGAGATGGGGAGGTATTTACACTTTTCGGACTGTTGTCCTTATCATTATGGCCATGTTTACGACGTTTTGTCCGTTGTACGATGCAGCCTTCTTTAGGTGCTTAAGATTTTGAATCAAATCCTTAAATACATTTAGTGAGGTATATCACTCCACCCTCTAAGTTCTTCATTGCTGTAGTCAGGTATTGAACTCACAACACTTTAGGTTAAGTCAATGGAACTAACCAACGACTATATCTGTGGTGACAAGGTTTTTACAATTAAAGTAATACTTGAAGTATAGGTCCAATGGACGTTGAAATGTTCATTGCAATAAAATGCTGAAAAGAGAATTAATGCTTAGGAATGTGGGAGCGTTGTAAGTAAGGAATGTCTTTGATGTATTCGCTCCTTAGGCCAGTAAGTAATTTTGAGACAGCGAAAGATAAGAGGAGAAGGAAGGGAGGCTCGCATACTAAGCCGCTTGACTTAGGTCAAGAGGATACTGATTATATTCGTCTCTCTGGTCTGTCTGTCTGGCGATGCTTTCTGTATCGGCTTTTTTTATATCTTCTTTTTGGATCGCAGCAGATCATTTGGGAATTCATACCCGTATTTGATTCTGGGCTTTCCATTGGCCAATAAATAAAATTCGTGTAGGCTCGCGAACTGGAAATTTAATATTCAATTAATTTTTAGTTTTCAACCGGAATATCTGCGTGATCCGGCTGTGCACGGACGACTTTTGGTCATTTGCCTTTTGTTCGTGAAAGTGCGAACATCCAGTCCATCGCTTTTGCTCGGTCGATATCACCACATATCCACTGCGTCATGTGTTCTTGAAGACACCACTGTATTAATTTTTGGGACTTATAAATTTAATATCTCGGTAATCATTAATTACTACAGCTCATATTGCAATCTTTGAAGCAATTGATTTTCTTTCGTACTCTGTATTTCTGGTTCTCGTAATGTATTCATTTCTACGCTTGATCGGCTTAGGACATTTTTAGCGGCCTAGCATATGCGCTGATTGAATGAGAATGATATACCCCAGTGATCGAAATAAATGATTCGGTTCAAAATTCATAGCATCTTAAGAAGACCGGAACGTACAACGACCGAAACGTCGCAAACATGGTAATAACGATGAGGATAACAATCCGAACAGTGTAAATAATAAAAACTCCCTCGTTGCTCATATGTTTGGTCTATGGTATTGTTGCGGAATCCGGGAGAGGAACTGCACAAAATAATTAACAACAAAACAGATATGGAGATGGAACAGTAGGTTATATCGAACGTAATATACAAACTTGAACGCAGGTTAGTAAATCCATGAATACTATTAGTAAGAAATAAATATATACAAGTCTTGAAGTGAAGTCGTTGGAAATAGTATATCCGTGTATATTATTCTAGCTGAGTGGAACTCAGAGCTCGTCTGACTTCTGATGCGGTAGTCTCTGGGTAATTTCAGTATCTCTCGGTAACTTACGTATCAGTTCCGTTACTCTAAGATAACTCGCACAGATCTCTACGATTACTCTCTACCTCAACTCTATGGTAGCAACTCCTGTTCTCTCTATGGTAGGAGTATATGTATACTCAGTCGAGTCCATTATCATATACAAAGGGGAGATCCCACAACAGGTATTCTCGACATTCTTTAGTGGAACCACATTTCTGTTGCTCCGCAGATTTTCTTCCTCTCTGAGGTAATTGTCCAGAATTTATTGTCATATTGGTGATTTGAAATGACACAGCAGTTCAGTACCTCTCTTTTGTTTCTAACAAAATTATCCTATTTCTTAGGATTTTTTAGATTCCATCTTTCGTTACTTCTAATGTGTCTTCGGATTTCTGTGTCACTTTTTCCAGATATTTAACCTTCTATAATTATTTAACTTTGATATCTTTAATCTTGCATACTGGGTTATTTCTCTTGCCGACATTCATTGTGTCTGCCTTCAACTCAATGTCACCTGCGTATTTTATATTGCTAAACTTAGGATCTCCAGGTCACCGAGGATAGCCTCATTGTTGAAGTTGGAGAGATCCGGTGAAAAGACACATCTTTGTCTTACACACTTTTGTATTTTTGTCTAATGAATTTATTTTTTATCAATATACAGCGAGAAGTTCGTAGTATAGATTATGAATTATCCTAATATCTTTCTCTAATATATTAAGGTTTCTTAGCAGTTCCAACAGTTCCTTGTGGATTCCTTTATCAAGCGTTCTTGCATAATCTAAAGCCGAATATAGTATCTTGAAAAGAAAGAAACGGGAAAAAATTCGGCATTTCAAAATGGCGATAGGGAGAAAAGAAATAAGTTAGTGAAAGGAAGAAAGAGTGAGAGAATGATTAAAAGTGAGTTGAGTCTTCAGGGAAAGGTAGAGGTTAAAGAATTCTTTTCATTACATTTTTTATAGTTTTGCTCACTCACTGTTAATTCTCCAAAGATTTGGTACCTCGCCTCTCTAAGCTGAAATACTAACAGACGTTCTGTCACTAATAGCTTTCTGGGAAAAGGAGGCAGACGATAGCTTTTCCTTCCTTCATCTGTTTTTTAATGCTCCCATTTTGCTTCTATCTTCATTTTGTAAAAATACTTTTCTCAATTTTTTTTATTGTCTTTATTCTTTATTTATGTTACCTTTTTTTTTTTTCAATCTTTCTATATGACCCGTCAAATATATTCTTTTTTCTTTCCTTCCCTTCCAATTAATTCTTTCGTTCTCTTTGACATTTCTTATTTCTTTCATTCTGTTCTCTATATTGAGCCATTTATTTCATTCCTTTTCGATTTAGTTTTTTTTGTTCGTTCGTTCTTTTTAGTCGTTTTCTAGATTTCGTTTTTCTTTCATTCAGTTTCATATATTAGCCTTTTTTTTCATTCTCTGTCTTTCTTTCTTTCTTTCTACGCAGTCTGTTTAATATATCCATAATTTTTTTCCATCCTAATCCTTTCCGGATATGCGTTGTGGTGCAGTGGATATCGGCTCGGAACGCAAAATCGGGGAGCCGAGTTCAAATTCCAGTTGAATTCCTTGGATTCCTTTACGCGCAAATACCCTTGCGAAAGGTATTAATCCGTTTCTTCCCCCAGTTATGGGTTAAATAATAGGACAGATTGGGTTCTATAGCCTTGGTCGGCTACCAGTCTACCGCAGAAAGCAATGGCAACCTACTGTGGGATAATCTTCTGCCCAGTCAGTCATGTCTCTTTCGAGACATGATAGCCCAAGCGTGTTTCACGTATGGCACTTAACTGACTGATTAATACTTTCCATTTAATTCTTTCGTCCTCATTGGCATTTGTTCTTTCTTTCATTCAGTTTTCTTCAGGTTATTTCTTGAGAAAAAAAAATTAAACTACTTAATTCGTGTCAATTTTGCATCCATATAAAAATGAAAGATTAAGGTGCATTTTAGTCACTTGTTACCGTAAAGGCAAAAATAACCCGCAAGCAACAAAAAAGATATTTGCTGTGTACGGCGGAGTTGCTTTATCTGACAGAACTGAACGGAAGTGGTTCGCTAAGTTTAGAGTTGGTGATTGTAGCCTTATTGATTAAAAACGCTCAGGCAGACCCCCATCCTCGCCCACTACATATGACGACCAAATCAAGACATTGATTGGGAATAACCCGAATTACACAACACGGAAATTGGCAGAAACACTAAATTCATCAAAACCCCGCCTCCACGAGCAACTAATGAATCTTGGGTACTTAAATCCTAATGATGTATGTGTACCACATAATCTGAGTAAGAAGAATATTTTCGATTGCAGTTCAGTCCTTGAATTGCTGTACAATGCACGCCTTTTTAAACAAATTCTGACGGGGGATGAGAAATAAACTGTTTGCAACAATGCGCAGCAAAAAAGAAGAAAAAAAACATCTTGTGACATGAGCTCATTTTAGCCACCCCAAAAGCACGTCTTCATCCTAAAAATGTTATGTTATGCAATATCTGGTGGTACTGGAAAGAAATCCAGTGATATGATGTTCTGTCTAGTAACTAATCAATTGATTATGAAATATACTTCTTGCAACTAGACGAACTTAAGGCAGCATTTCAAGAAAAACGACTAGAATTGGCCAACAAGAAAGGTGCTGCTTCCATAAGGATAATGCCAGACCTCACGTTTCTTTCACGACCCGGCAAAATGATTGCAGCTTAACTGGGATGTATTACACCACACCCACATCATATTCACCAGATATTGACCCTTCAGATTTTCTGGCAAAAAAAAAAATCTCAGTTTTTAATTCTTTGGATAACCTAAAAAAAAGCACCTTAATGAATTCTTTGCCAAGAAATGCTGAAATTCTGGGAAAACGGAATTTGTAAAGTTGAAGGAAAAATGGAGAAAGGATGGGCAACATAATGTTTCATATTTAGTCAAACAAATATTTAATGCTATAATTTTGTTTTGTGTTTTAATTTCCCTTTTTAAAAAATGTCAAGAACTTTCGAGACAACCCAATAAATTAGCCTTTTACAGTGCTGATAGCAGACACAGAAAGGAAACTAAAAGACCTCCTCCAGAAGGTAACTGAAGAGACCGACAAGAAAGGACTACAAATAAAATGCAAGAAAACCGAATTCATAGTCATCAGTAAAAAGCGCAGCCCAATATCCCAAATACAATTCGGGGATATTAAAATCAAGCAGGTACAAAAATTTAAATACCTGGGAAGTGTTATAACAGAAGACGGAAAGAGATCCGAATGCGAATTGGCATAGCGAAGGAAGCATTCCAGAAGTTGAGTAAAGTATTGAGAAACAAGACAATTTCGCTAGAAACAAAGAAGAAAATACTGGATTGCTATGTAATGTCAGTTCTTCAATATGGCAGTGAATGCAAGACAATATCATCAAAGATGAAGGATAGACCTGAAGCAACTGAAATATGGTTCTACAGAAGGATGCTGCGGATATCGTGGACCGAGCATGTGAGCAATTACGAGGTTTTGGGAAGGATAGAGACGAAAAGGAAATTAATACTGAACATCAGGAAGAGACAACTAAGTTCCTGGGACATGCGATGAGGAAAGAGGGCTTGGAGAACCTGATAAACGGGCCAGATAAAGAGAAAAAGAGACAGGAAAAAGCCGCCGATAACATATTTGAAGGACCTGATCAGGTGGAAGACTGAACGAGGGTTGCATGGTGCAGCAGTCGACGGCTTGCTAAGAGCCACCATGGACATTGAGATTGGGAAAGATATGATCGCCTACGTCCTGAAAGGACATGGCACATAAAAGAAGACGATATTTACGCGTAAGTGAATGCAATGAATTCAACAGGAATTCGAACTCGGCTCTCTGATGTCTTGTTTCAAGCCGATACCCACTGCACCAGAACGCACAAAAGAGCTCTGTTCAAAAAACAAAACGGAGAAAAATGTGAATCGGAAGTTCCATATTTTTAACTTTTCTTCCATTAAGCTTTCTGTTTAATGATTTCCTCTGGAAGATCACGAAGAAAGAATGTTGTTGATATCAGTAAATGTAAGAATGTTGTGGAGGGTCATGATTACCTACATCCTTCCTAACTTATTCACATGTTCTTTTGTTTTAGTTCATACTTATTTTTTAAACCTATTTTTTACTAATGTTATAATCATTTCACCCACCAAGAAAGGTAGAACTGCTGCTGGTGCGAAGGGGGTTACAAAGAGAGAAAAGACAAGGTACCGGGGGTGCTGAAGAAAAGATGGGAGGCGGATGAGATTTAGAGAGGTGGATTTGAATCAGGGATGGGGATGAGATGTAGGGAAGTGGACTGGATTCAGGGAGGTGGATTGGATTCAGGAGGTGGATTGGATTTAGGGAAGTGGACGGGATTTAGGGTGTCGAATGGGATTTAGGGAGGCGGATGAGATTGAGGTAGATGGATTGAGAGAGATGGATGGAATTTGGGGAGGTGGATTAGATGTAGGGTGTTGGATTGGATTTAGGCAGGTGGAAGATGGCAATTGACTTTGCATTTAAACTTTTCGATATTGTCGTTAGCAATCAGGGAAGCAAGTCTACGGAAGAGAGTTCTTTCTTTCTAATGATGTATTCGATGCGGTTATATACTTGAAAGGAATAAGGAAGCTGTGGAGGAATATGATTCCCTAAGTTCCGAAGTATAATTTCAAATACAGTAGAGAGAAAGACAGAGAAAGAGAGAGAGAGAGAGAGAGAGAGAGAGAGAGAGAGAGGAGGCGGGGTTCTTCGCTGTATCTATACAATCATTATCTGTTTATATCCTTCTGCAAGGCTGTATGCTTCTTTCCTTCCTCATGTTACCCCATTTAAAGTGGGGAGCAGAAGGAGCCGGGAACCATATCTAATCTAGAGCAAAATATAAGTGGATGGTGGGCCGTCGCCGTTTCAGTATCAGCAGCAGGAGAAGCAGAGAGATGGGTAAGTGCTACCAAGGATACTAAGATAGTAGCAAACTAATGAACGGAAGATGTGCCCTTAGATGGCACCTCTAACCCTACCCACATTTTCTTTTTGCTGCCGCCCGACCCTCCATCATAATGATGTGTTGAAACAAGCAAGTATATCATCATCATCTATTTCTCAAGCATAATCGATCATAGCTCTCCACAACTTCCGATCTCGCGTGGCTCTTAGCAGTTTTTCACCCCATACTAAGCCTGATGTACGCAGTGGATATCGACTCGAAACGAGAGATCTGGGTACAGAGTTCGAATTCCAGTTGAATTCTTTGCATTTATTTACGCACAAATACCCCTGGGAAAGGAATTAATCCGTCTCTTCCCTCCAGTTATGGGTTAAATAACAGGACAGATTGGATTATATAGCCTTGGCTGACAACCAGTCTACCGCAGAAAGTAATGGCAACCTACTTCGGGATAATCTTCTACCCAGTCAGTCATGTCTCTTTCGAGACATGATCGTCCAAAGCGTGTATCACGTATGACACTTAACTGACTGACTGAATATAATAGTTGAAAACATGATTAAGGCATCTCTTGGGCGTAAAGTGGGGGATCAGTTTTGTATTGTTATGAAGTAATAAACTGATCCCCCATTAATTACTACTTAATAATATAATACACCTCTTCTCCCTCTAGCTATGAGTCAAATAACAGGACGGATTGGATTATATAGCCTTGGTTGGCAATCAGTTTACCGCAGAAAGTAATGGCAACCTATTGCGAGATAATCTTCTGCCCAGTCAGTCATGTCTCTTTCGAGACATGATCGCCCAAAGCGTGTATCACTGACTGATTAAGACTTTCCGTCACCCATTCACTTGCCAGGAAAGCAGCTTCAGTGTTTTCTCAATATACCCAGTAAATTTTACGCTTTTCAAACTTTCTTTACAGATATACAATGAATGGAGCAATTGTACCTTCTTTTATTTGTTGAACATAGTCGATCATGGCCTTCCACAACTTCCGATCTCGTGTGACACTTAGCAGTTTTTTTCTCCCTCTGCTAAACCTCTCCTGTCCGTCATCCGTTCAGAAGAGCTCGTCAGGAAAGTAAACTAGCTGCCTTCTCCTATCACTGTTTTTTTCTCAATATACCCTGTGAAGGTTGATCTTTCCAAACCGTCTTTCATCACTATGCGTCTAAGGAATTTCAGCCGTCTTTTGATGATTTTTCACTATGAATCCATTTGACCCATTTATAAATCTACCATTCGTCCGTGCATACAATATTGTTGCCATATCTGGTTAAATGCTCCTGCATTGAACTTAAGGTTCTCAACAAAATCCAAACGAGGATCTGCAATATAATCAATCCTCACTTGGCAGTTAGCAATCACTCACTTTCTCACCGACGTGATGTGGCTTCCCACTGCCTGTCATACAAGTATTTTCATGGCAAATGAAATTTTCCCTGGTTTTCCGACCACATGTATTTACGAAGGGTATTACTAGATTGGCATCTAGATCCCACCCATTTAGCGTCGAAATAGTTAAATATAACCACCTCTTCTTCTTTTCTTGCAATTCCCGCCTGCGGAACACCCTTCCGTTTGCTTGCTTCCCTGATAGCTACAATTTCCAAAAGTTTTAGCTGCCATCATTTATTGCCTTGATTTTCTTATCCTTTTTTTTTACATGCTTGTTTTTTTCTTTCACTGTAACCCTTTGTGCACCAGTGGCGGTCCTGCCTTGCTTGGGGGGAAATGATTATAAAAAATGTGTACTTTGTGTTGATATTTCCCTTGTTGCTTTTTTCCTGTTTCTTGTTTTCCTGTTCATCTGTAGAACTACATTTCTGATGCTTCTAGTTTTCCCCTCATTCCTGGGGTGAATGTTCATTAGAAGACAGAGAACACATAACCAATCTAGCACTAACCCAGCGTTTCTTGAAGATTGAGTTTGAGTTTTGTTTAACGGCATATCAACACCTCTGTGGGTTACTTAATTCCAAAAAGGTGGGGTTTTATTGTATTTTTTTAAATGTTCGGTTAAAGTGAGAAGGTTGATTTGATCAGATTTTAATGATTTTTTTTTGTTTTTACTTTTTTTGTTTATTTTAGAAAACTTAAAATGTCTTGTAGTTTTGTATTCAAAAATATTTTGCTGAGAATATTTTTTTTCTTCAAAAATGTGTTATGGTAATAATTTTTTCTTCAAAATGTATTCGTACTATTTTTCCTTCATAAATGTATATTTTTCTATAAATGTCTATATATATATATATATATATATATATATATATATATATATATATATGTTTCTATAAAAGTGTATTTTTATACTTTCATAGTGTTTTGACTCCAGTTTGGAGTTAACTATCTGCCCATAGCTGGGATCCTAACAGGTTCTACAACTCCGGGTCAGGATGGATCTAGGAACAACTGCAATTAAGAGGTGGTTCCATGCTCCTCACAACCTCCCAATCAGAGGCCTTGCTGCCGAATACAGTTTACCGTCATACCCAGGACCCAGAGTTTCTTTGTTTACACAGAAACCGAAGGGGCTTAATACAAGGATGCGTCTTGTCACCAGATTTATTTAATCGTTGTAGCGAGGCAATCATAGGAGTGCCAGAAGTCCTACCTGGATTTGTTGTTGGCAGAGAAAATTTTAACAAAATAAGATATGTAAATGACACGGTGCTGATGATAGACCCCGAAAAAATAAAAACGTGCAGGAGCTTCAAGATAAGGGAGCAAAATAAATCTTGAAAAAAGACAAACTTCATTTGTACAACAGAAACAAACAAGTATAGACATCTCTGAAGTGTTACAACAAATCATGGAAAAAAGTGAGACAGAATTTATTTATTAGATTAGCGCAAGATATTTTCCAGATGCTAAGTAAAATTTTCTTCTTCTTCTATGTGCCTTGTCCTTTCAGGACATAGGCGATCATGGCGTTCCACGTTTCCCTATCCCTGGTGTCTCTTAGCTTTCCCCTGTAACACCACGCAACCCCTTCTCTAGAATTAGATCTCTGTTGTTTCAAGTCATGTCTTCTGTGATCTGATAACACGGCCTTCATTGCCATATTGACGATTAGATATTGCGTATGTAGAGTAATTGGTGATGGTTAAATGTAATTGGCAAGAATGCCTAACAAACAGAATTGGTAAAGTTCCAAGAGGAACAACAAAGGAAAGCAAAAGAACCATGAAGAGAAAGGAAAGTCCTAAGACGAGCCAATATGATAAAGCGGTTTATTTTATTTTATTCATTTATTTTTAATGTATGTATATATATATATCAATCATATATATATATCAATCGGATGTCTAACCGTACTGATGAACTGTGATACAGCGAAACAGATCTGTTTGCAGATGAATATTTACGCTCTCACACCCTGATTGAACATTCTGGAAGAATGGTACACTTTGAAAAAACAGAAGTTACTTAAGCATCTACGCATCGCTCATTCAGTAATGAATTAGAGCACTCTGGCTACTGGCGTATGATACATCATACTCTAAAAGTCTGCCTCCTTCTACCGAGCGCCCATAGCTCAGATGTAGAATCGCCGACTGACGCCAATTCAGTAGGGTTTCAATCCTGGGTTAAAAGGAATTGGATGTCTAACTGTACTGATGAGCAGCTGTGATACACCGAAACAGATCTGTCTTCGGATGACGATATATTGGTTTATTTTCTTTTCATCATTTTATTTATTTTTTCATCATTACCAAAACCTCATTATTGCTCACATGTTCGACCCATGATATTCGTAGCATCCTTCTGTAGAACCAAATTTCAGTTGCTTCAAGTTTTTCCTTCATCTTTGATGATATTGTCCAGCATTCACTGCCATATTGAAGAACTGACATCGAATAGCAATCCAGTATTTTCTTCTTTGTTTCTAGTGAAATTGTCCTGTTTCTTAATACTCTTCTCAGCTCATGGAATGCATCTTTGTGCTTTTGGATCTCAGGAATATAAATGTATAAAAATTGATGTGGTCACAAAGTGAGGGGCCAGTTTATATATTGATTGTAATGTGAAACTGATCCCCCACCTCATGTCCAGCATACTTCTGTAGAACCAGATTTCAGTTGCATCAAGTTTTTCCTTCATCTTTGATGATATTGTCCAGCATTCACTGCCATATTGAAGAACTGACATCGAATAGCAATCCAGTATTTTCTTCTTTGTTTCTAGTGAAATTGTCCTGTTTCTTAAAACTTTACTCAAATTCAGGAATGCTTCCTTCGCCATGCCAGTTCGCCTTCGGATCTCTGTATCGCACTTTCCATCTTCTGTTATGACACTTCCCAGGATGATTTCAGTATCCCCGATTTGTAGTTGGCATATTGGGCTGCCGATTTTTGTCACTCTCTTCAGCTATTCAGTTTAAATTCGGTTTGAAATACTGTAAGGCATTTTTTATTTAAAATATGAAAATTAATGTAAGTCCTTAGAATTAAAATAAAATAAAACTTCAAGAAACATTTTTCATGTATAAAATGCATTTCATATCATAAATAACGCGCTTGTTTTTTTTGTTTTTTTTTTCAGTACCACTCATGATACACTCTTCGGCGATCATGTCTCTTTTGAACCATGACTGAACCAGAAGAAATTCCCGCATTAGGTTGCCATTTCTTTTTGCATTAAACTGGTTAGCAAACCAAGTCTATAAGACACAATTAGTGCTGCTATTTAACCCATAGGGGGAAAAGAGACGGATTTATACTTCTCAAGATTATTTTCAGATAAATGAATACAACGATTGCAACTGTAATTCGAAGTCGGCTCTCCGATTTCTCATTCTGAGCCGATATCCATTCCACCGCAGCAATTTTAAATGTTATGTCCTAAGTGGAAAAACAGTGTGAATTGCATCTATCGGCCTTTGCATTAAAGTTAAATTTGCAAAATGAGAAATAAAAAGCGTGTAGTATCAAATGAAACACTTAATTGAAGGAAATAAGTTAATCTTGTCGACACTTGTATTTGGTACACGCGAGTACTTCATTCGGTATCGTTTCATATACAAAACATCCGGTTAACATCTTTTCATCTCATCGAAATATGTTCAAGTATCAGACCTAATACTTTTTTCTTTTCGAGTATCAAGATTCATTAGGATTTGTTTTTTTAATGGCAGAATCTCCACGTCCCACCCTGTTATTTAACCCATAACTGGAGAGAAGGGACGGATTAATACCTTTCCCAAGGGTAATTAATACCTTTCCCAAGGGTACCAGCGCTTAAGTGAATGCAGGGTATTTAACTGAAATTTAAACTCGATTCACTTATTTCTCTTTCCGAGCCGATATCCAATGAACCACAACGCACATTCGTCACTATACGCTTACAGCACCTGGTATTCCCAAGCGGTAACCCATCCAAGTACTGACCAGGCTCAACGTTGCTTAACTTCAGTGATCGAGCGAGACCCGGTGTATTCAACGTGATATGGCCGTAAGCCATTTGCAGGATGAATTACACAACATTAAGCAAACATTTGTCAATAATGGATTTCTTAAGTCTGTTATTGATCAACAAATTAAAATGTATCTCAACAACGTTAACAATAGCTCTAACAATACTGATAATATTAATAATACTAGTGTACATCAAAATAAATATGACACTATTAACTTATACGATTGCAACAAAATACATAATAATTCCAAACATGATGAAAAATCTCTCAAAAACATAATACGGGAAAATGTTAAATTCGTGGACAGTAATAATCAAATTAAACTCATCCTATATTATAAAAAATCAAAACAATTGACCTCATAGTCTCTAATAACCCTACAAACACGCAACTAAATCCTCTATAAAAAGCCAATATAGTGTATCAATTTTTATGCCCGTTCAGAGATTGTATCTCTAGTACGGATAATAAACCCACTACATATATTGGTTTCATTACAACCACGCTCTCCCGTAGACTTATCTGTCACCTTTCTTATCAGAGTACAATTAAACAACATTTCTCAGAAAAACATAACCATGTAGGTAATAGCAGACAGATTTTAGTTAACAATACAATAATCGTCACTCATACACACAATAAAAAAAACCTTCAGATATTGGAGGCCATGTACATCAAATCTAAACAACCAATACTTAATAAGATCACCTTTAAATCCGGTCATAACACATTACAATGCATTTGAATACATGGTTCTGTTGTCATTTCGCGCTTTCATAGAACCGCATTGCAAATTTGCGAACTGCGTTTGTTATTTTTGGTAACTGTTGCCATTGCTTAGTGGTGTTTTATGTCAACACAAGATAAAATCGTCGCTGATGGTGGATATTTTTGTGTTAACGTCCTTGTAACCTCCCTGAAGATGGCTCATGTAAGCCGACAGCTTAGAAAATAAAAATTTATCCAAATGTTGGAGAATTTTTGTCTTTATTTTCAACTGAAATTAAAGCCAAAATATGACGTTTAGAACGGCTCATGATTAAACATAATAGACATTTATTGTCTCTTATATTTAACAGTATATGTTTAGAAATATATAAATATATTACTTGAAATGTTATTATAGTGGACACGTTTTCATTTAAATAGACTCCCTATTTGTCTTGATTTACTAAACAGCGTGCAATACGTCTATCGGCATGCGCTTTCGAGAAATCTAAGTAAAGAAAATGAGGTTTCCATCAAAGATCGAACCTACTTTTTAGTAGAAGCCACTATTTGATCGAGACTCCCCACCAAGCAAGGCCCGTTTTACCCTATTTCAAGAAAGCACATCCTCTTCACTGACATTATTATATTTCATCCTGTTGGTCCAAAATTACCATCAGCAGCAGATATGACCTCTTCATCTCTGCAACACTGGTAATTAGACTTTTTTTTTTCATGTTTGTTACCAAATGATAGACGAATAGAAGCCTAGATAAACCAGTTCAAAGGAACAGTCACGTTTTATTTATTTACTAGCAGTAGAGCCCGTTGTTCGGGTGTAATGAAAGCTTGAAAACTAATCCATAGTCCTGGAGCTCAGACTCTTTGGACGTTGGTAGGAAAGACTAAAAAGCAATAATTGTTTCCAGTCAAAGCGAAACCGTAGATGGAAAAAAAATGAATGAATGTAAGTCAAATTTTGATTTCCTGTATCGATGTCAAATAGGTTTTCCGTCGCAAACTGAAATTTGAAGGCTAAATAAGTCCTCTGAGTAAATGGTATCATGGCTGAGACTAAGAACTACAATTAGACCTATTAGAACAAAACTCCAAACAAAAAAAAAATAAAAAAAATAAAAAAATAAAAAAATAAAAATAAAAGGGTTGAAAACCTGATTTTGATCAGACCTGATAGGATATCGTAGTATCGAGTTCCAATATCCGTGTCAAATATGTCATCCAAGAATAAACTAATCTAAGAAAGTCCATGAAAACTTATCGTACCCATCGGGAGTGAAATTGGAGAAAATGAGCCATATTGATAACTGAATATCGGTTTTTGATCAGATTCGATAGAATATCGGGAGTATCGATTTTCGATATCGGGGAAATGAGTCGTCTCAGAAGATCTACTAATGTTTGAGACTAAAACTATAATTTTACAAAGTTAGAGCAAATTCTGCAGCAAAACCACGATAAAATGGGCGAAATCCTGATCTTAATCAGACCTGATCGGATATCGGAGTATGGATTTCCAATATGGAGGTGGGGAATTGGAAAAAAATACGTAGCTCATGACCTGGCCGAAAGCCTAAAGAATATTTGTGTGAAGTTTGGTGAGAATCGGATAAAAATTGTGGATGTGTATAAAGGACACACACACACACACGCACACACACACACACACACACAAAGAAACATCTTGCCTTTTATATATAGAGATTCAGTTTTGTTTTCAATATTTTTTAATGACAGGAAAGTGATGGATTCATGCCTTTTCCAAGAGTATTTTCGCGTGAGTTAATATAAAGAATACAACAAGAGTTAAAACTCGACTCTCCGAGAATATTGAAGGAGCAAAATACTGTTCCTGAAAAATATATACGAAAAGAATGAACTAGAAGAAGAAGAAGAAGGAGGAGGAGGAAAAATAGGAAGGAGGCAAAAGAAGTAGAAAGGGACTAAGGAGGATGGAGAAAAAAGAAATAGAAGACAGAGTAGAAGGAAGAGAAGAACAAAAAGAAAAAAAGGAAGGGGGAAGCGAATAAGTCGAAGACAAATGAGGAACAAGAAGAAGAGTAGTGGAAGGAGAAGGAGGAGAAGGGAGAGAAGAAGAACAATGGTAGGCGGGATAGAAGAAGAAGAAGAATGAGGAGCTGAAAATTTGCTTTGATTGGTTTTTGAAAGATTATCAATCCTCTGCAGGTTATTTAAAGCCATAAAATCTTTGAGAATTTTTGATTTTTTTTTTTTGTCATAACATTGGTTTAGTAATACAAATTTTACTAACTAACCCATACCTGCTGGAAGAATAGGTGTATTCATCTCTTTCTTAAAGGTATTGACGCGTAGTTGAATCTAAACGTGAAATTTCTGAGCCTTTATCTATTTCATCATCCGCACATCCAAGTTTACAGCACCTGGCATTCCTAAGCAGTCACCTATCTTGGTACTAAATATTCACGATGTAGCTTAATATTGGTGATCATTCGGGAACTGTTGTTTGAACGTAATGCGGCCGTGAGCTCATTAGGATTTAGGGCAGAGCAATAAAAATGATTGTGTGCTTTCAAAAAAGGTTTTTTTCCACAAAATGTTTTTTTTACATACAGTATTTCTTCATTAGCAACTTGCTAGGACTGAAGTAAATTTATATTTTTTACGCTGTTCATTACTCTTTACCAATTTCGCGGCAAATAAGCTGCTCGGATGTGAATAACACGTTTTTAATTGACTAGCAGTATAGCCCGGCGTTGTTCGGGTGTAATGAAAGCTTTAAAACTATTCCCTGGTCCTGGAGCTCAGATTCAGCTTAAAGAATATTTGAAATAATAAAATAATTGCGTCAATTTATCAATCGCACCTAATATATACATATATATATATATATATATATATATATATATATATATATATATATATATATATACTAGCAGTATCGCCCGGCGTTGTTCGGGTGTAATGAAAGCTTTAAAACTAATCCATGGTCCTGGAGCTCAGACTCTTTGAACGTTGGCACGAAAGCCTAAAAAGCAATAGTTGTTTCCAGTTAAAGCGAAACCCTAGACTGAAAGAAAAATGAATGGATGTAAGTCAAATTTTGATTTCCTGGTATCGATATCAAATAAGCTTTTTTCGTTGTAAACTGAATTTTGAAGGTTAAATAATTCCTCTGAGTAAAAGGCATCGTGGCTAAGACTAAGAACTACAATTATAGCTACTTAGAGCCAAACCCGAAGCAAAAGCTAAAATAAAAGGGCTGAAAAAATACAGACATACAGGCAGATAAACAGACACACACATAAACATCTTGCCTTTTATGTATATGTATTATCGATTTTCTGCACTATTGTAAGAACTGCAACCTTGAAACTTCTGAATATCGTTTCTTATCGTTTCTTAAGTCTATGAGTGCATCAAATTTTATTAAAATCGGACCACACCTTCTATAACCCGATTTTTTCGATTATCGATTTTCAATATTTATCGGGGCTACCTCGACACAAAACCTAGCTAAGAACACTCGCAGACGCTTACAGTACAACTGTGTAAATTTTCAAGAAAATCGGTTCAGTAACGGACACACACACACAGACACTCACACACACACACACAGAGACAAAGTTCCATTTATAAATAAGTTTAGATAACAAACATTGTGAAAAAGAGACAATTCAGTTGTTTTCACTTAATGCAAGAAGGGAGACTAGACGATGTTAATGATTCGGGTGAGGGTTGCTTATTTGTTGTCTTTTCTTCTTCTTGCAAGTCTCCTCTTTGAAGCAACAGAAATGCGGTTCTACAGAAGGATGCTGAGGACATGTGAGAAACGACGAGGTTTTGGAGAGGATGCAAACGAAAATAAAACTTATAAGTGGCATCAGGAAGAGACGGCTGAGGTTTATGAAACACTTAGTGAGGAAGGAGGGCTTGGAGAATTGATACTCACAGGGCGGATATAGAGAAAAAGAGACAGGGGAAAGTAGCGCGAGAAATAATTGATGGGGAGCAAGTTGATGGTGGAGCAGTATTTGGTTGGGTTGGTGAAAATGTTAAAAGCAACAAGGGATAAGTCCAAACAGAAATACATGATTGCCTACGTCCTGAAAGGACACGGCACAAGAAGAAGAAGAAGAAGAAGAAGATGATGATGATACCGAGGAGGTAGCAAAAGAGATGAAGAAGAAAAAACTGAAGAAGAAGAAGAAGAAGAAGAAGAAGAAAAAACCGAGGAGGTAGATAATAATAATAATAATAATAATAATAATAAGAAGAAGAAGAAGAAAAAGAGGAGGAAGAAGAAAAGAAAAAGAAGAAAAAGAAAGAAACCGTGTAGGTGGTGAAGAAGAAAATTAAGAAGAAGATGATGAAAAAGAAGAAAAGAAGAAACCAAGGAGGTGAAGATAAAGAAGAAGAAGATTAAAAAAAACCGAGGATGTTAAAAAGAAGAAGAAGAAGAAGAAGAAGTAAAAGAAGAAAGCGAGTAGGTTAAGAAGAAGAAGAAGAAGAAGAAACCGAGGAGGCGAAGAAGAAGAAGAAGTAGAAGAAGAAGAAACCGAGGAGGTGGAGAAGAAGAAGAGGAGGAGGAAGAAGAAGAAGATGAAGATGGGGAGAAAAAAGAAGAAAAACCGAGTAGGTAGTGAAGAAGTCTAAGAACAAGAAGAAGAAAAAGAAAAAGAAGAAACCGAGAAGAAGAAGAAGAAGAAGAAGAAGAAGAAGAAGAAGAAGCATTTTAAGGCAAAGTATTTGCTCCTATAAAATGCAAAATTGCGGACAGTTTGTGGTTAGTGAACAGAAAATGTTTATTCAACTGATATTTGACGTTGAAGCACGTCATTTTTGTTAACTTGTCAACCTCCTCTCACAACACACACACACGCACACACATATATATATATATATGCATAATG
Source organism: Ascarosepion bandense (assembly GCA_037127315.1). Lineage (NCBI taxonomy): Eukaryota > Metazoa > Mollusca > Cephalopoda > Sepiida > Sepiidae > Ascarosepion > Ascarosepion bandense. Next base: position 2,779,754 of record JBBBDQ010000830.1, read on the forward strand.
GTAAAAAGGAAAACTTCTGTTAGCCGGCATATTTCAGTGATAGTCCTCCATAATTTACCTTGACATTCAGTTAGCCTGAATTACATCTATCAGTCAGTTAGACGCCATACATGAGACGCGTTTAGGTGATCATGCCTAGAAAGTGACCTGATTAAATGGGCAGAAGATTTTCCCGCAGTAAGCTGCCATTATTCTTTGCAGTAGACTGGTTGCCAACCAAGGCTATAGAACACAATCTGTCCTGCTATTTGACCCATAGCCGGAAATAAAAAGAAACGGATTATATTATGTTAAGTAGATTACTGGAGGATCATTTTATTAATTCATAACAATAGAAAAGTGATCCTCCACCTTTGGCCCGGTAGAAGCTTTAGTTATATTCACAACTATTATATTCAGTCAGTCAGTTAAGTTCCATGACGAACTGGACAGAAGTTTGACATTACTTTCTGGGGTAGACTTGTTGCCAACCAACGCTATAGAAACCAATCTGTCCTGCTATTCAACCCATAGTTAGAGGGCGAAGAGACGGATTAATATCTTTCCCAAGGTATAAACCCAAATATATCTATACGCGTTATTAAAATTATTAAAATCTTACTTCTGTGCATAAATACTTATTGCGAAATAAGTCGTTACATGATAAAGTCCATCAGGGGGCGAAATGCTTCGGCTAAGGTAAGTTTTACTAATATTTTCTTCCTTTTTTCTTTCTTTCTTAATCAACAAAATTTCATTTTTTTCTTTTTTTCTTTCTTTCTTATTTAACAAAATTTCATTTTTTTCTTCTTTGTTTCTTTCTTTTTCTTTCTTTCTTATTTAACAATTTTTTTTCTTTCTAACCTAATTTCCATTTTTTTCTGTATTTCTTTTTTATCCAGTATAATTCTTTCTTTCTTTCTTTCTTTCTTTCTTTCTTTCTTTCTTTCTTTCTTTCTTCCTTATTTAACAAAATTTTCTTTTTTCTTTTTTCTTTCTTTCTTCCTTTCTTATTTAACATAATTTCATTTTCTTTTCTTTCTTTCTTTTTCTTTCTTTCTAATTTAATAAAATTTCATTATTTTTCTTTTTTCTATCTTTCTTTCTTTCTTTCTTTCTTTCTTTCTTTCTTTCTTTCTAGTCTAATTTCTTTTCTTTTTTCTTTCTTTCTTTTTTATCCAGTATAATTCTTTCTTTCTTTCTTTCTTTTCAACATTTCACCAGTTTCTTCATTTTTTTTCTTCTTTTAGCAATTTTTATTTCTGACCCACCCCAGTTAATTTTTTTTGTTTGCTCCGTTTGTTCTTTCAGAATTTCATCATTCTTTTTCCTTTTTTGTTATTTTTCTTTTTTTTTCTAAGCCTAATTCCTTCCTTTTGTTTCTTTGCTTGTTTGTTTTTTCTGTCTTTCTTTCTTTCTTGTTTAACAACATTTCATTTTTCTTTTTACTTTTTTCTTTCTAGCCTAATTTCTTTTCTTTTTCTTTCTTTCTTGTTTATCCAGTATAATTTTTTCTTTCTTTCTTTCTTATTTAAGAAAATTACCTTTTTTTTCTTTTTTTCTTTCTTATTTAAGAAATTTTCCTTTTTGTCTTTCTTTCTTTGTTTCTTTTTTTCTTATTTAACAAAATTACCTTTTTCTTTTTTCTTTCTTTCTTTTTTCTTTCTTTCTTATTTAACAAATTTTCATTTTTTTTTCTTTCTTTCTTTTTTTCTAATTTAACAAAATTTCATTTTTCTTTTTCTTTCTTTCTTTCTTTCTTTCTTTCTTTCTTTCTAACCCATTTTTCTTCTTTCTTTCTTTCTTTCTTTTTTTTCTTATCCAGTATAATTCTTGCTTTCTTTCTTTCATCATTCTTTTTTTGATATTTTCCTTTCTTTTTTCCAAGCTTAATTCCTTCCCTCCTTTTTTTGTTTGTTTGTTTGTTTGTTTGTTTGTTTCTTTCTTTCTTTCTTATTTAACAAAATTTCATTTTTTCTCATTTTGTCTTTCTTTCTAGCCTAATTTGTTTTCTTTTTCTTTCTTTCTTTTTTCTTTTCTGGCTACATTATTGCTTTTCTTTCTTTCTCACCTTTTTTTCTTTTTTTTTATTCTTTCAAATCATTCTTTCATTCACTGTCCCATTTTCTGGCCGACACAAAAAGGATTTTCAATCTGGAAGTTCAGTACATTTCCGCCTTCACTCTCACTTCAGGAATTTTTTATTTTGTTTATTTTGCTTTTTGTTTTTTTTTCTGATTCTTTTTTTTCTTCATCCACATTCATTATATTTGGTCTCCTTCCTTTCTCTTTCTCAATCTTATTCATACTTTCATTTTCTATCCAATTTTCTCCTTGTCTCTTCCCACCCATATTGCTAAGTTCTATTCTGAATCTTTACTATTCAAAAGGTAAAAAAGAATTCATGGGAAGTAACGTCATGTTTATATCTCATATTTATGTCTTTTTTCCCCCCACAAGTTTCTCTTCGGATAAAGAAAAAAAAAAAAGAAACAATATTGGAGATAAAGTAAATACTAAAACACATAAAGCAACGTCAAGATAAAAAAGGAAGGCGCTCTCGAAAAAGGTTTGGCATTCCTATAGTTTATCAAATCCGGCTAAGAAAATGTGAGTGAAGACAATCAGAGAGTTGTGGAAACATAAGGCCTGGGATACTAAGTCAGTTAAGTTAAGTGCCATACGTGAAACACGCTTGGGCGATCATGTCTCGAAAGAGACATGACTGACTGGGCAGAAGATTATCCCGCAGTAGGTTTCTATTGCTTTCTGCGGTAGACTGGTTGACAGCCAAGGCTATAGAATTTAATCTGTCATGTTATTTGACTCATAGCTAGAGGGGGAAAAGATGTATTGTATTATTAAGTAGTAATTAGTGGGGGATCAGTTTATTACTTCATAACAATATAAAACTGATCACCCTCTTTATGCCTAGTAGATGCCTTAATCATGATTCCAACTGTTATATTCAGTCAGTCAGTTAAATGCCATACGTGATACACGCTTTGAGCGATCATGTCTCGAAAGAGACATAACTGACTGGGTAGAAGATTATCCTGCAGTAGGTTGCCATTGCTTTCTGCTCTAAACTGGTTACCAGCCAAGGCTATAGAACTCAATTTGTCCTGTTATTTAACCCATAACTGGAAGGAAGAGCCGGATTAATACTTTTCCCAAGGGTATTTGCGCGTAAGTGAATGCAATGAAATCAACTGGAATTCGAACTCGACTCCCCGTTTTCTCGTTCCGAGCCGATATCCACTGCACCCCAACGCACATCCGAGGATACTAAGGGACTGCTTGAACCGGTCGTGGGGTGTGGTGAATTTATAGATGGGGGATATTGGGAAAATATATGGAAAGAGAAAGCAGGAAAGAAAGAGATAGACAGAGAAAGAGAGAGGAAAGTTGGTAGAACATTTGATGTAAAATAAATATTGAGAGAAGTAAGAAGGAGGCACGGAAAAAACGGACGAAAGGGAAAAGAGGAGAAAAAAAGTGGAGTTGAAAGACAAATTGTTTCTGACTTTTTTTTTTTTACAGGAAAACAGATGATGAAAAACAGTTGGAATGAATGAGGCACGATGAAAAGTAAACGACAAATGTGGGAGAATGAAAGCGAAAAAAGATTAAAAGACAAAAAAACATATAAAATGAAAGTAAGATAAAAAAAGAAAGAAGAAAAAGACGGGGGAGCAGGATGAGGAGAAATCTTAATAAAAAAGGAAAAAAAAAAAAAACAGACGGTGATAATAAACGAAGGGGAATTTTTAAAAAAATAATATTGAAGAAGTAAAAGATTGTTCATTAAAAAATATAAGAAAAGAAGAAGAAGGAAGAGAAAACGAAGAAGATAAAGAAGAACGAGAGCAAAAAGAAAATGAAGTGAAAAAAGAAAGAGAAGAAAGGGAAGAAGAAAAAGAGCAAGAAAAAAAGAAGATGAAGAAGGAGAAGGAGAAAAAGATGGTGAAGAAGTAGAAAAAGAAACAAAAGATGAAGAAAAGAGAAAAAGATGAAGAATTCGAAGAAGAGAAAAAAGAGAAAGAGAGGAAGAAGAAAAGAAAGAAAGAAAAGAAGATGAAGAAGATGGGCAAACAGTAAAAAGATGAAAATTTCGAAGAAGAAAGAGAAAAAGATGAAGAAAAGAAGAAAGAAAAGATGTAGAAGAATAAAAAAAGATGAAGAAGAAATAGAAAATGAAGAAAAAAATGAAAAAGAAAGAGAAGAAGAAGTAAAAAAGACAAGAAGAATAATATGAAGAAGAAAGAGAAAAAGATGAAGAAAAGAAGAAAAGATGTATAAGAATAAAAAAAGATGAAGAAATAGAAAATGAAGAAAAAAGATGAAAAAAGAAAGAGAAGAAGAAGTAAAAAAGACAAGAAGAATAATATGAAGAAGAAAGAGAAAAAGATGAAGAAAAGAAGAAAAGATGTATAAGAATAAAAAAAGATGAAGAAATAGAAAATGAAGAAAAAAGATGAAAAAGAAAGAGAAGAAGAAGTAAAAAAGACAAGAAGAATAATATGAAGAAGAAAGAGAAAAAGATGAAGAAAAGAAGAAAAGATGTATAAGAATAAAAAAAGATGAAGAAATAGAAAATGAAGAAAAAAGATGAAAAAAGAAAGAGAAGAAGAAGTAAAAAAGACAAGAAGAATAATATGAGGAAGAAAGAGAAAAAGAAAGAGAAGATAAAGAAATAGCAGAAGAAAAAGATAAAGAAGAAGGCTGATGATGAGTAGAAGAAGAAAGGTGAAAAGAAGAACATTTGATTAAATTGTTTAGGCTTTCACAGTTTATAAACCCTTTGCAGATTATTGAAAGTCATAAAATATTTCCACATTGCAAGAATTTAGGGGCAGAAGCAAATAATAATAGTTTTGTGATAAAGGTCATGTGGAACACGCTTCCATATTCTTACTTTCTTGACGACTACAACTTCCAGGAATTTAAATGCAATATCAATACCCATCTCTTGACCACTTGACTCTAGTTCTTTCTACATCACCCTGTATATCTTTTCCTTTCTCTCTACCTTTGCAACTGCCATCAGACCTGTATTCCCATCCTTCTCTCGCTCCTTCCTCTGACACCACCTGTAACTGGTTCGTCTTTCTCTTGACTCTCCTCCTATCTAATCTTTTACTCTTATGTAGCCACCTACGCATCAGCTGCGTTTCCGCCTTCCTTGGGGTGAACCGACTAAAAAAAAAAGACTCATTGAAAGGATCCCTGGAAACCCATGCCTTAAAGAAATACAAAAGATTATATTCACGAATACAGCTCACATTTTACTTAGAGATTATAATTAGATAATTAAGACATCCGGAAGCGCTATTACTAATTGAACGAGAACAATATACCCCAGTGATCAAAATGAAGTGTTCGGTTCGAAATTTAAATCACCTGAACTTGCTTGAACAAAACTTGAACAAAACTCGTGTACGTATTTTAATAAGATAAGGCTATAATAAACAAGAATATTGTTGATCACCTGAATAGGAACAACCTCTTGACCGACAAGCAGTAGATATATCAATCTGCTCAATCCACTGCTAATATCATAGCACAGAGTAAGTGAGACTGATACACACAGAATCAATAACACAGTCGACAAAAAATACATCTCAAGAACGATCGATCCAAATTTCTTTCTACTCTCTATCTTTGCAACTGTCATCACATCTGTATTCCCATCCTTTTCTTTCTCCTTTCTCTGACACGCCCTGTAACTGGTTCGTCTTTCTCTTTACTCTCCTCCTATCTAATCTCTTACTCTTATGTAGTCCCACTGCGCATCAGTGGCGGTACTGACTTGCTTGGCGTTAAACGATTAAAAAAATGAAAAAAGAAGTAGAAGAAGAAGAAGAGAGAGAGAGAAAAGAAGAAGAAGAAGAAGAAGAAGAAGAAGAAGAAGAAGAAGAAGAATGAAGAGAAGAGGTAGAATAAGAAGGAAAAGAAGGTGGAAACAACCACAACAAAAGAATGGCACAAAGAAAAAATATTTATTCAGACATATTGAATAATAATAATAATAATAATAATAATAATAATAATAATAATAATACAAACACTGGTATGAACAGCACCCAGAACCGGTTACAGAAATAGAAGATGTCACCATTCCACGGGATATCACCATCTACACAGACAGAAAAATTGAAGCAAATAGGCCGTACATTATTGTTAAAAACAAGAAAGAGAAAACTTGTCTATTAATTGATATGGCTTGTCCAGCGGATTGTAACATAGCAACCAAGGAATTTGAAAAACTGTCAAAATATAAAGACCTGGAAATTGAAATAGAAAAAATGTGGAAATTGAAAACAAAAGTTTTGCCATTGATAGTAGGTGCACTTGGAATGATAGAAAATGGAACAAAACAACACGTTGAAAGAATCTTTGGAGACCCCAGCTTAAAAGACATAAAAAAATTGTCTTGTTAAGTACAGCCCACACACTAAGGAGAACTTTGTCAATGTAACGCTAGGGATGATGGGGAAGATAGAAAGAAACATGAAATGGAGCTATAACAATACGCCACGACCTGCCTTAGGTCTTCCCGCAGACTTGGTTGGTAGTGCGACCATAGCAGAAATAGAAATATGATGAAAAATGATACAATAATAATAATAATAATAATAATGATAATGATAATAATAATAATAATAATTATTATTATTATTATTGTGTTAAGAAATGTTAGTAAGGAGGAAAGATGACAAAGAACTGAAAGCAAAAAGAAAAAAAAAAAGAAAGAAAAACGAAAAGGAAAGAAAGAGGAAAAAATGTCAAAGAAGAAAAGCAAAAGTAGAATGAAGAGGAAAGGGTAAAGTTTTTAATGATATTTGATGAATAATATAAACAGGGCATTGAAGGAGTTTGTAGAAAAGAAAAACGAATTGGCAAAAAAAAAAAACCCAAAAAAACAAAACAAAAAAAAAAACGTTTCGACTGATTTTACTTCTTTCCATTATTGGAAATAAGTAAAATCAGTCGAAACATTTTTTTTTTATCCAAAACACGAAATAAAAAATAAAAACAAACCGAAAAACCCAAAGATCAATATTGCTTTCTAAAATCTATAGCAAAGCAAAAATCTCATCTGAAATCTGAAAGCGACTTAATATTACGAAAGAAAGCTTAACCAGCTAACGCGATTTAGCCTAACATATTTTCGGTAAATTTTCGTTTTAGGTCAAAGACTTTTCCCGCTTCAAATTTATACAAAATAGCATTATTTCTGTGCAAATGTATATGCTGAACTCCAATGAACAATTAGTTAATGAAGAAACTTACCCTTTTTGCTTTGAAAGTCCATAAAAAAAACGAACTATATCTCCCCTTTTTTTCTCTCCCGTAACTCCTCACGAAGTCATGTAATTAACTGCAGAATGACCTTCTACGTAGGCGGAATTTCCTGTCGAATTTTGGTTGTTTTTCTTCCTTTACTAAAACTTCCGGCGATGTACTTCCTGTTTTGAGAGCAATAAGCGTAGAAATACAATAGCGCATTACTTTAATTCCCGGAAGTACATCACCGGAAGTATCAGTAAATGAAGTAAAATCGACAAAAAATTCGATCACATGCGCAGTCCGTCATTCTGCAGTTAATTACATGATTTCGTGAGAGTTACTGGAGTGAAAAAGTGCAAGATATACTTCATTTTTTTTTTGACATTTAGATAAAAAAAAGGTAAGTTTCTTCAATAACTAACACTTGATTTGATTTCAGCAGATACATTTGCATAGAGATAATGCTATTTTGGATAAATTTGAAGGGGAAAAGCGACGGGATTTAAAACGGAAATTTATCATACTTTCGATCGTTTTATAATTTACGGCAACATTTAATCCCATGGCAGAAAAATAATTTATTAAGTATCATGTTCGTCTGTTTCGTTATGTATGAATTTCAGAAAACCAGTAATTCAGGGTAGAACACGAATATCGTGCGCTGCGTGTCTAAATACAGTAACCGAGCATTAACACAGTGAATGATTTAGTGAGTATTAACAAGAAATATGACTGCGATTTTTCAGATAAAACTTGCTCCTGAAGACTAACGAAGGTGGATAATAATCTTGTGAAGGTCGGCGTTAAACTGGAGCTACGTCAAATTCAAGAAACTGCAATAGTGCAGCATGTCCACTTACACAATATTTCCTGGTCATTCGAACAAGAGTCGAGTTTTTTTTTACCGGAAATCCAATTCTGTTGAGGATCTAATTTCCGGTCTTTTTCTAAAAACTTTTCATCCTTTTTTACTCTCAGTAGCCCCCCTTGCATCTTAGTAGCATTATTGCCTTGCTTAAGTTGAATTGATTGAAACAAAAATCAAGTGAAAAAAGACTAAAAAAGAGATCTAATGAAACTTAGTTTTCTTTATTAGAATTTGACAGAAGATATAAAAAATACGTAATTTATGATAAAAAATATGGCAGACCAGAAGGAGACTACCACCACCTTTAAATTTGTTGTTTTTCATTTTTTTTTTTTTTTACTTTTTTCAGTGCAATCTTATCGATTACACACTAAACTTTCCGACTGACAAAAAAAAAAAAAATTGGAAAAACTTCAATATTTCAATAATTTTAGTGGAGGGCTCAGTTTTTCATATAACGTTATAGTAAATCGATCCGCCATTTTGGAACCACTCGCCGGAACGACATTACCACCATCTGTAAATTGGTTGATTATCAATTTTTTTTTTTACTTTTTCAGTGGAATCTTATCGATTAAAACCTAAACTATCCGATTGACAAAAAAATTTGTAAAAATTTCAACAATTTTAGGTGGGGGTGTGGCTCAGTTTTTTATACAAACTTATAGTAAATCCATCCTGCGCAATTAACTTTTTTGCTTGCGCATATTCAACAACTGAATCCTTTGCGAAATGTTTGAATAAAGCCATTCTTGGAGCTTCCGATGAAGATGCCATCTTAAGAACTAAAGAAAACTTGAAAAAGACAAAAACAAGAGCAACAACTCGTCCCCCAAAATACAAAACAAAGCGACCCCAAAGCGAGTGGTTCCAAAATGTAGGATCGACTTACTGAAACATTGTATGAGAAAGTGAGCCCCCACACCTAAAATTGTTTAAATATTGAATTTTTTCAAATTTTTTTGATAACCGGAATATTTATGTAATAACCGATATGACTGCGCTGAAAAAAGAAAAAAAAAAAGAAAAAAATGAAAACCAATAAATTTAAATGTGGTGGTAGTTTCCCTCAGGTCCGCCAAAAATATTTATCAAACTAACCTCGGCAACGAAATTTGTCTTCATTTATAAAATATTTTGCTATATACCTGGTATTAAATAACAATTTACTAAGGGGAGCTTAGATATGTCACAAGGTCGCAAGTATGTAGAACCCAGTGGGGATTTAAACTTACTACTTAATCGTAATTAATCTTCCGAGATAAGCTTGTTAACCCACATCGAACTACTAATGTTACTTGCAAAATAAGGGGTGTTCTATTTGGGAGGCTCCGTGCCTTTATAGTCTTTTGGCACTGAAGTTCAACACAGACCTCAAGTGGAATTAATATATGCAATCCATCGCTAAAGATTTTGGAAAAATGATCGGTTCCCTCGACTGATCCCTCCTTGTTCCCTTTTACCATTAAAGAAGCCAGATCTGGTCGAAAATGAAGTACTGCTGCCTTATATGGGCAGGAGTTTTCCACTCTTCACTTTTTAGTCTTGCAAATGATTTTACTATAGAGATATACCGCAACTAACTTTTATAAACTTTTATAAAGAAACACATTTCAAAGTATGGGGCACCCAGTGGGAACGAATTCACAATATCATTCGTAATGAATCTAGCAAGACAAGCTGGTTAACCGTTACACCACAGTCATGAGTCCTTATCGCGTGGTCAATAACTTTTATCATACATTATGATGCTAAGAAAAAAAACAGGCTTAAAAAATGAAGTATTTCATTCATTAAATAAAATTATTTACAGATTTTCTCCTAACATTCACAATACAAGGCCTAACGTTCACAATACAAGGCCCAAAAGTCACTCAGGGTAGTATCTTGCTGACTGATGTTTATGTATGAGCGTAAAAGAAAGAAAAAGGGAAAATATCTTTGCGGGAGACCGTTTCACAAAGTAAGAAAGACAACGTTTGAGCCAAGACTTAAAGAAATTAAAATTGTAGCAATCGGGGAAGCATCCTCTTAGGAGTATGTTCCACAAAGTACCCATTCTTGGGTGGAAGATCTCCGAATGGAAGTTCCTACATACTAATGGAATACGAAGTGAATGTTGATAATTCTCCGAAGTGTCCGTGGTATAGCTGTGAATGTCGATAATTCTCCGAAGTGTCCGTGGTATAGCTGTGAATGTCTGAATATGTATGTTAGCCATGAACTTGAACAGCTACAATCTCCAAGAATTTAAATGTAAAGTCAATAGTCATCTCCTATCTCGCTAACTTGCATCCTCTCTCTCAACCTTTTTTCTCCGTCCACTCTCATCAGTGCTCTCATCCTTCTTTTACCCACTTCCTGAAGCCCCCTTTCACCTGCCACTCTTTCTCATATCTTTCCTTCAATGTAAACCCCTGCACAACAGTGGAAGTAAAATGCCTTGCTTGGGGCGATATGTTTATAAAAAATAAAAAAAAAAAATAATGGTGAATTTCAAACATATATATATATATAACGAACTACATTCCTTCTTTCCACCAGTTATAACCTTCACGGCTAAGATCTGCCGTGATATGCACATTGTAGCGGACCACCCTCATTCCCTTTGTATTCAGTTAATGAGATGCAAGTTCAACTCGAGGAGCTTCTTCTACAAGCCGCTACCTTGTATAACCAACTCCTACATGGATGGTTTCCCGATCACAACAATCTTAGCCTGTTCAAATCTAGAATTGTAGTGATCGGGGAAGCATTCTCTTGGGAGCTGATTCCACAAAGTAGCGGTTCGGGGCAATAAGCTAGGTCGCGTAATAACTCGTTTACAAATGGAATATATATGTAATCCTACATTATTATTTTATTTTATTTTTTTTTAGAAACATATCGCTCCAAGCAAGGCATTTTATTGCCACTGTTTTGCAGGGGGTTATATAGAAGGAAAGTTTTGAGAAAGAGTGGCAGGTTATAGGGGGTGTCAAGAAGTGGGTAAGAGAAGGATGAGAATACTGATGAAAGTGGAGCGGACGGATAAGGGAGCATGAGAGAGAGGATGCAGGTTAGCGAGATAGGAGATGACTTTTGACTTTACACTTAAATTCTTGGAGATTGTAGCTGTCGTGGAAGCACGTAATCGGAAGGGATTTCCACAGGCGGAAAGTGCGAGAAAAGAAGCTATTGAAGTAGAATTTGGGTTTACATTTTATTGGCTTCACAGTAAAATGGTGGGACCTAGTTACTAATCTTGTCACCCGAGTAAATTCATATCTAGCGGGCACTAGTGAGTTAAGTTCATCGGAGCAGAAGCTATGAAAGTATTTGTAGAAGAGACACAGGAAATTCACATTGCGCCGGTGAGAAAGTAACTGTATCCGAGTTGCTAAGTCGGGATAGATTACATCATAGATTCTCTGCTGGATTTTGTCAAGGACCACGAGGTGGATAGCAAGGGCACCCGATCGGATATGGAAGCAGTATGCAATGCACAGGCGGAGGGTAGATTTTTTTATTGTAAACATTCATGTCTTTTAGAACATACATTTGAGTAGACACCTCATGTATTTTATTCTTTACCATTTTACCAAGTGAAATCTCAAACTGATGCAAAAATTTGCCGTACGAAAGGATCTATTATGGCATGTCTCTAATTTGTATTTAGATAAATTATATTTATTTTCAGGTTTCTGTTTAAATCGTTCACCTATATCTAAACTTATTTATAAATGGAACTTTGTCTCTGTGTGTGTGTCTGTGTGTGTCTGTTATCTATAGACTCCGAAACGGCTGAACCGATTTTCTTGAAAATTTACACAGTTGTACTATAAGCGTCTGCGAGTGTTATTAGCTAGGTTTCGTGTCGAGGTAGGCCCCGTTAATTATCGACAATCGATAATCGAAAAAATCGTGTTATAGAAGGAGTGGTCCGATTTTAATCAAATTTCATACACTCATAGACAAAGACATAAGAAACGATATTCAGAAGTTTCAAGGTTGCAGTTCTATTCTTGGATGACTCATTTGACTCCGATGTTGGAAATCGATACCCCGATATCCTACCGGGTCTGATCAAAATCAATTTTTCAGCCCTTTTATTTTAGTTTTTGCTTCGGGTTTGGCTCTAAGTAGGTATAATTGTAGTTCTTAGTCTCAGCCAAGATGCCATTTACTCAGAGGACTTATTTAGCCTTCAAAATTTAGTTTACGACGAAAAAAAAAAACTTATTTAATATAACCAGGAAATCAAAATTTGACTTACATCCATTCATTTTTCTTTCAGTCTCTGGTTTCGCTTTAACTGGAAACAACTATTGCTTTTTAGTCTTTCGTGCCAACGTCCAAAGATTCTGAGCTCCAGGACCATGGATTAGTTTTAAAGCTTTCATTACACCCGAGCAACGCCGGGCTATACTGCTAGTTGTACATAATTAGATTACAATAAAATCTGTACTGTATATCAGTACTAATTTTAGAAATATTTTATTGAAATTAACGTCTACCCGCTTAGACAATCGAAAGTCATTAAAATAATTTTAATGAACTTGGTCGCTAGTTTTAAAATGCAGGAATGTTTACTGAAACATGACTGTGCACTAAGAAACATTTATATTAAAAAGAATATATATATATATATATATACGCCACTTTGGTCGGGTTATAATCCTGGGTTAAAAGCAATCGGAGTCTAACCGTACTGATGAACTGTGATACAGCGAAACAGATCTGTCTGCGGATGACTATATATATATATATATTGTAATAGTTGTTACAATGGTTTGTAAAAGCATAGTATCACTACACAAAGATTTTCATGTTTCGGAACCGAACTGCTCCTCTTCGGGTGATATGTGTAACTGAAAATAAATGGTGCCAACGATTTATTTTTGGTAATTTGAGGTGGTTGTAGGGGACTGGAATTTTGTGTGTCTAAATTAGTCCATCAGCAGTTTGTAACCATAGAGATACACATTTGTGTTAGGAGAGGGGGGCAAGGTGGCTTAGGCCTGGACAGGTCAATTTTTAATTTTGTCTGAGTAAATCGCAGAGTAGACAATTTTTATTTGACTACTATCTATGAGTATTTCAACGACATCTGCCCTTTTGTGCCTGAGTGAAAAGCTGCACATTATAAGGTTCCCTAATGGTGAACTAATGTACTGTAGTGATGAATTACTATTTTTATGTAAACATCGAAAATATTTTTCGTTAAAATTTAATTAATCAAATGTTGTCAATTAAAACTCGTATTCTAATATAAAAACTATTCTTACAGTTAAAAATTATTTGCCTATTTTAAGCATTATGTGGTCTCACTAGATACCTTACTCAGATAAAATAATCCTCTCCAAAATTTAATTAATAACTATGTTTCATCCACAAAATAAAAAAATAGTATTATATTAATAAAATTAAAAAAAAAATATCAAATAAAATGTTACTCTATCCCATGTGCCCATAGATGTAAAATGTTTTTTGTTATAACAACTTTTTTTTTGTTTTATAATCGTTTCCCCCCAAGCAAGGCCACTGAGGAGAATTTAGAAAGGAACAGGTTACAGGAAGTCTTGGAGAATGGTTAAGAGAAGGATGAAAATTCTGGTGTGAAGAGAGCTGCGTGAGAGTAGAGTGGAAAGAGAGAAGAAGAAGTTACAGTGAGTGTCGAGAAAAGGATGGGGAGTAAAGGAGATAAGAGTTGGAAATTTGACATTGCATTTAAACTCTTGGAGATTGTAGCTATCAGGAAAGCAAGTATAGAGGATGGAGTCCGTTTGGAGTAGATAGGCTAAATTACATATTTTGAATCATATCACCCCAAGCTAGGCGAAAACGCCACTGATGCGCAGGGGGATACGTAAGAGTGAAAAGATTGGAAAAGAGAAAAAACGGAAACCACAACCTAAACAGGAAACAAGGGATGAGCCTCTTCACCTGTTCAATAGACGTGGGTGGAGTGTGAACCGGGCGATAGTTTAGTCTATCTACTTCAATTGAAAAAAAAAATTTTAAAAAAAGAGTGAAATGATTGGAAAAGAGAAAAACCGGATACCACAACCTAAACAGGAAGAGCCTCTGCACCTGATATATATATATATATATATATATATATATATATATATATATATATATATATATATATATATATTTGCGTAACTCTCCAGAAATGAATTGCGTCCTTTCGGTGACTGGCATGCGTATACACTTCTTATATGCAACACGTTAAAATTTCCCTTCCCTGATTCCATGCGCCTATGGCTTAGTGGGTAGCGACTCCGACTGACACCAAATCGGTTGAGTTTCGATCCCGGCAAGAAAAGAAGTGGATGTGTCTCGCCGCACTGATAAGATGTGATACAGCGAAACAGGCTTGTATGTGGGTGGATAATATATATATATATATATATTAGTCCCCCACATACAAGTCTAACTAAATATAGATGAGAATCGTAACAGAACGAAAGAAATGGAAACACCTGAATATATTTGCAATTACCTACTTATGCATTTTGTAACCGTGTGTGTGAAACATTTACGAAATGCATAAGCAGGTAATTACAAATATATTCAGGTGTTTCCATTTCTTTCGTTCTTTCATTGTTACGATTTTCATCTATATTTACTTATCTACACTTACCTGCTTTAATGCCAGCCATCCCAACCCACATAAAAATCCATCAGCCTACATCTTATCAGTGGACCTTTCTTCTTATCTACTGTGATACAATGAGGAACAAAAGGATTGTACGTCTTGACTCGTAAACAACCAGATTTATTCATTTCTAACTCGGAAGCTATAAGTGCGCAAGAGAGTGGTTTCCTCTTTACTGTTATTCACAAGTCAGCCAGTTAAGTGCCATACGTGATACACGCTTTGGACGATCATGTCTCGAAGGAGACATGTCTAACTGGGCAGAAGATTATCCCGCAGTAGGTTGCCATTGCTTTCTGCGGTAGACTGGTTGCCAGCCAAGGCTATAGAACCCAATCTGTCCTATTATTTTATTCATAGCTAGAAAGGGAAAGAGATGTATTATATTATTAAGTAGTAATTAGTAGGGGATTGGTTTATTACTTCATAACAATAGAAAACCGGTCACCCTTTTTATGCCCAATAGAAGTTTTAATTGTTTCCAAGTATTATATTCTACCAGTCTGTTAAGTGCCATACGTGATACACATTTTGGGCAACCATGCCTCGAAAGAGACATGACTGACTGAGTAGAAGATTATCCTGCAGTGCAAAGCTTATCGATTAAACCCTAAACTATCCGATTGACAAAAAAATTTGTAAAATTTTCAACATTAAAAATTTTTTAGCGAGGGGTTCAGTTTCTTATACAACCTTATAATAAATTGATCCTGTACAATTAACCTTTTGCTTGCGTATATTCAACAAGTGAATCTTTGGCAAAATTTTTAGCTATTTTTGGAGATTCCGAGGAAGTCGCCATCGTAAGAACTGAAGAAAACTTGAAAAAGACAAAAACAAATGCAACAACTCGTCCCAAAAAACACAAAACAAAGCGACCCCCCAACGAGAGAAACTGAGCCCCCGCTAAAAATTTTTGAATAATGAAATTTTTCCAATTTTTTTTTTTTTTGATAATAGGAAACTTTATGTAATAATCGATAAGATTGCGCTGAAAAAAGTAAAAAACAATGAGAAACAACAAATTTAAAGGTGGTCGAAGTCGTCTTCAGGTCCGCCATCTTTTCTTATTCTTTCACATTCAATAACCCCTTTTGTCTTAATGGCGTTACTGCCTTGCATGGCCTGAAATTTCTAAAAAAATGTTGGTTCATTTTGAAATTTTACATTTTATTTAGACTACCGTTTGAGCATTAAACAAAATTAAAATATTTGTCTATACTTCTGAGATGAGGCAGTATTTAAACTATTTACATTGTCATCATTTTTATTTCCATGTTTACGACGTTTCGGCCGTTGTACGCCCTGACCTTCTTCAGGTGCTCGGAATTTTGAACGGAACCCTTTATTACGATCACAGGGTATATCATTCTGATTCCATGTGCGATAGTCTTTCTGGTAGTCATATAGTTATTTACCTTTAACTTACCAGCCGAAACGTCGTAAATATGGCAATAAAGATGAGAACAATAGTCCGAACAATGTAAATAGTGAAGCTTAAACTTTATTTAAAATATCTACATTAACTCTCCTAATATTTGAATACTTCTTCAACAGGAACCTTGTGTTAAAAGGTTTCAGGATATAGATGGTTATTACAAGGGTCATTCAATAAATAAGGTGAATTTTTCTAAGGTGAATTTTTCTAATACAGATAGAAGATAGCTTTTATTTTTTTTTAATTTTTCAACCTAGTCTCCCAGCAGTTTTACACACTTTTCCCATCTGTGCACAAGCTTCCGTATTCCCTCAGCATAAAAATCTTTGAACTGATGTCTCAGCCAATCGCTCACAGCACTTTTGACTTCATCGTCACTTTCAAACTTCTTTAAACAATTTAGCCCACTTGTAGATATTTTTTGGCTGAAACATGTGGCACCATACACAATTGACATTCTCCTGTGAATTTCAACTGATTTGCACCCTTCAGCAACCAGAAACTTGATAACTGACCTTTGTTCAATCCTGAAGCATGCTTCTTGGTTGCCCATCTAAGAGGCTCATCACTTGTTCCCTGCTTAGGATGTGGTTTCCGGCTTTCTCTTTTCCAATCTTCTCACTTTGTTTTTTTTTTTCAATTGGAGTAGATAGATATATCTCTCGCCCGGTTCACACTCCACCCACATCTATTGAACAGGTTAAGAGGCTCATCCGTTGTTCCCTGTTTAGGATGTGGTTTCCGGCTTTCTCTTTTCCAATCTTTTCACCAATTACGTAGCCCCCTGCACATCAGTGGCGTTACCGCCTTGCTCGGGGTGATACGATTAAAAAAAAAATCTTTGTTAATCTCCAAAACTCTCAAAGTCTTTTCAATCTGCAAAAAAAAAAAAAAAAATTAAATCCCTTTGAAAAAGAAGTAAAAGAAAATTAAAAAAAAGCTTCTATCTGTATTCTTCTTCTTCTTCTTCTTCTTCTTCTTCTTCTTCTTCTTCTTCTATGTGCCCTGTCCCTTCAGGACGTAGGCGATCATGTCTTTCCACCTCTCCCTATCCCTGGTGGCTCTGGCTCTGGCTCTGTTACACCACGCAATCCTCGTTCCATCACCCACCTGATTAGTTCCTTCAAATATGTTCTCTGCTGCTTTCCCCTGTCTCTTTTCTTTCTATCTGGCCTGTTAGTATCAGGTTCTCCAAGCCCTCTTTCCTCATTGCATGTCCCAGGAACTTCAGCTGTCTCTTCCTGATGCTCAATATTAATTTCCTATTCGTTTCCATAATTTTCAAAACCTCATCATTGCTCACATGCTCGACCCATGATATCCGCAGCATCCTTTTGTAGAACCACATTTCAATTGCTTCAAGTCTCTCCTTCATCTTTGATGATATTGTCCAGTATTCACTTTCATATTGAAAAACTGACATCACATAGCAATCCAGTACTCTTTCCTTTGTTTCTAGCAGAATTGTCCTGTTTCTTAAAACTTTACTCAACTTCTGGAATGCTTCCTTCGCCATGTCAACTCGTCTTCAGATCTCTGTGTCGCACTTTCCGTCTGCTGTTAGAACACTTCCTAGATATTTAAACTTCTGCAACCGCAAAATGAAGGTCGTTCTGAATGGGCGTGCCTCTTCGTCCTACAGCACGAATGCTGGTGTCCCACAGGGCTCTATCCTGGGCCCGACGCTCTTCCTTATTTTCATCAACGACCTCCCAGATGAGATCAAGTCCCAAGTAGGCATCTACGCAGATGACACTACAATATACTCCCGCTCCAGTAAGAAACCTGTCGTGGCGGACAGACATAATCTCGCTGCTGACCTTGAGCGGGATCTACACTCTGTGGTGAACTGGGGCAAGAAGTGGCTTGTCAACTTCAATTAATCTAAGACCAAGCTGTTGTCTGTTACAGGCAACCTCTTCTGCCTCCCATAAGCATGGACCAAGTGATTCTCCCTGAGAGTAATACACTACGCCTCCTCGGACTTACTCTGTCCTCAGACCTCAAATGGAACCACTATATTGAATCCATAGCAAAATCTACTGCTAAGAAGATTGGGTCACTATGTCGATCCAGGATGTTTTTTCCACCTGAATCCATCCTGCATATATACAAGTCAACCATCCGTCCGTGCATGGAGTACTGCTGCCATTTATGGTCAGGTGCCCCTGCCGTTCAGCTCAGTCTTCTTGACAAGCTCCAAAGGAGAGTCTGTAATGTGATAGGTACTGATCTGGCGACTCGACTGCAGCCACTTCCTCATCGTTGAAATGTGGCCTCCCTCTGTCTCTTCTATAAATACTTTCATGGCTTCTGCTCGGATGAGCTTAAGTCACTGATGCCTCCTCAACAGGTGTTTACTCGTGCAACCAGACTGGCAACTGGGTCCCACCCATTCACAGTCAGAAATTTAAATGCAAAGTCAATACTCATCTACTAACCACTGGACTCTAGCTCTCTACCCTCCCTCTAGATGTCCCTTACCATTTCACTCAGAATCTCTTTATGTAGCCCCCTGCGCATCAGTGGCGTTCCCGCCTTGCTCGGGGTGAAATGATTAAAAAAAAAAACCTGCTTGATTTTAGTATCCCCGACTTGTATTTGGCATATTGGGCTGCCCTTTTTACTGATGACCATGCATTCGATTTTCTGTAGTCCTTTCTTGTCACTCTCTTCAGCTACCTTCTGTAGGAGGTCTTGTAGTTTCCTTTCTGTGTCTGCTATTAGCACTGTATCATCTGCGTACCTTATATTGTTTAAATTGTGGCCTCCGATGACGAATCCTGGCATAACTTCTAGGGTCCTCAAAATATTCTCGCTGTACAAGTTGAACAGATCCGGTGAAAAGACACATCATTGTCTTACGCCGTTTTCAGTATTTGTATATCTGCTGAATTCGTTACCTGTCCGTATACAAGCGGTTTGTTGCCAGGAAAGATACTTGATTACTCTCAAGTCTTTCCTAAATATCTCCAGGCTGCCGAGCATCTCCATCAATTCTTTGTGGCGTATTTTGTCAAACGCCTTCGCATAATCATTAAGTACATGTATAAGTCCTCCTTTCGGAGAGCATCCAAATTATAAATATGGCGTTCCTTGTTCCAGTGTCTTTGACAAAACCGCACTGTTCTTGTCCTATCTGTGGCCTGATTGTTCTTCTCGCTCTATTCATCAAGATTCGGACGATTAGTTTTGTTATATGGCTCATTAAACTGATGGTTCTGTGGAGTTGGCACTCATTTGCTCCTGGTTTCTTAGGCGGTGCTATGAAGATCGACTTGCTGAGATCATCTGGTATTACACCACTATTATAAATTTCATTTATTATAAATTCTCAGCAGCTCTATGACTATGCCATCTGGTCTGTTTGGTTATTGCAGGTTCCACTTCAGACTTCAATATTTTCGGTCCGTCCTCATCTTTGTGTATTATTGGTTGCTCTCTGTTGTCGTAGAAAACATCTTTTATATATTCTTCCCATCGTTGGAGTATTTCCTCTTTTTCCAATATGATTGTTCCATCCTTAGGTTTTAGACATCCTGTTGAAGAGCAGGGTTTTTGTCCTGTCAGTTCTTTTATTTCCTTATGAATGTCTGCTTTATTATTTCTGCTCAATATCTCTACTTCTGCACATTTGTCATTGAGCCATTCCTCTTTAGCCTGTCTGCATTTGTTCCTTATTTCCTTGTGTAGTTCCCTGTACTCCATTCCATGTTTTGATATCATTTTCTGCCTCCTTTGCATCATGTCCAGAATCTCTTCAATCATCCACTATCTGTATTCAGTCAGTTAAGTGCCATACGTGATACACGCTTGGGCGATCATGTCTCGAAAGAGTCATGACTGACTGGGCAGAAGATTATCCCGCAGTAGGTTGCCATTGCTTTCTGCGGTAGACTGGTTGCCGACCAAGGCTATAGAACCCAATTTGTCCTATTATGTAACACAAAATTGGAGGGAAGAGACGGATTAATACCTTTCCCAGGTGTATTTGCTCGTAAGTGAATGCAAGGAATTCAACTGGAATTTGAATTCGGCTCCCCGATTTCTCGTTCCGAGCCGATATCCACTGCGCCACAACGTATTAGAAGTCCTTAAACCAAAGAAAGTCACTTTATTTATTGATTGACCCTCGTATTTTGATGAATTGGAATAAGAAAAATATAATAATTTTGTTTCAGTCAGATTTACAATTTCTAATAGTAGGTGGCCATTACTTTCTGCGGTAGACTGGTTGGCAACCAAGGCTATTGAACCCAATCTGTCCTGCAATAAATCCATAGCGGGAAGTAGATGAGACGGATTAATACCTTTTCAAGGTTGATTGCGCGTAAGTGAATGCAAAGAATTCAAATGGAATTCGAACTCGGCTCCCCGATTATAAAACTTAGAAAGTCCATCTCGGGGATCAACAGGGTTCGTTTATTTTCACCCATTCTGGCCACTTCATTACTGCTGTATCCTTGAGCCAGATTGAGCTCATTTTAGTAACTACACTGTCCAACAATTTTTAACTTTCAAAAAGTTACTAGGCTAAGAGTAGATGACTTTTAATAATTAGGATGTACTGATTCCGAATCTGCAAACTGTTTTTTCTATCGGGTTTCAAGTTTTTGAAAATCGCGTACTAATATTTTATATTTTTTCGTTTATTTAGGCTTTTTAGACCAAATATAGTTTCACTTAATTAATTTTAGTGATTTTAAATGAAAGTTTGTATGATTGTTTACCATATTTTACAATTATATAAAACTATATTTACATTTGCAAAGAAGATTTATTTTAACTATTTATCTTTAGGATTTCACATGATAAATTGTTTCAAAATGTAAAATTAACTTAAATTGCAAGAAAAAGGCAAAAAAATCTAAACAGTGAGCCATGTTTAACGGTGCTTAGGAGTCTTCTTCTGCTTGTTACCAGGCTTACCACGTTGTAGACTCCAAATAAAATCTGCCAACATAGATAGGCTCCACTTTCCTTTGTAACGAGTTCTTGGTTCTAATTTTGAAGCTTCCATTTCTAAAGACTCATCATGCTTAGATGAAGATACACCTTCTGGAATCGGAAAATTCCAATAAATCCTCAGCCTTTGGTCTTAGTGGAACAGGAATTTCTTTAGAATGTGACACAGGACGAATCGCTGATCTAAGATTTGGGTATTTGACAGATTTTTTGATTTTTTCGTAATACCTGAAAAAAAAAAAACAAAAAAAAAAACACATGAATACCATTTTACTATATTTAAAAGGCTACTGAGTACTAAAACTAAGGTTAAACTTAGAATTTAATTAAAAATATGACGTTAAGATATATATTTACTTTGTGCTTTAGTAAGACAGAAATAGCAATTTTCAGTGGGATTTTGAGGCTCTCATCGCAAATTTTGCGGATCATCGGAACACCGAATTTGAGGTATTTTCCAGAACCATTTTCCCATTTCAATAGAGCAAGGAAAGAAAACGAACAGCATATATGCCGAACCCATTTCTAGTCTTGATCGCCTACTTCAATTTCGAAATTTTGACGTAATTTGATATTTTTCGCTTGTAAGCCTTTGTTGTTACACATCCACAGATATAAAAAAAAATTAAAAATTATCTGGATTGTTATTACAAGTTCTTCTAGGCATTTTAATTTATTTAACTATTATATCTACCTGAAAATAAAATATATATATATATATTAGAATATATTAAGTAATATTAAAACTTACGTGTAAGTGTAAAATTTACATAATAATGGAAAAAATTTCAATCATGATTTACGAAAAACTGAGATCTGATAGGCATAAATGCGTGTCATTTTCGTAATCTACGCAAAAAATTACTCCTGAAACGGTCTTTCTCTGCTCAGTAAATTTTTGGTTGTTGGACAGTAAAGGTTAACATGGTTTTCTGTGAAAGAGTTCTTTAGTGCTGGGTATTTGATTCTCTTTAGACGTCTAAGGACTATGACCTTGTACCAGACTAAGCAGTACTGGAACAGCAGCAGGAACAAGTTGAAAGTGCATTTGTTAGAGGAGATTTAACAGTATGAAACTCCAGTAATGGAATCAATTTCTGGGGTAGAAAGAAAGAGATATAGATAGATAGATAGATAGATAGATAGAGAGAGAGAGAGAGAGAGAGAGAGAGAGAGAGAGAGAGAGAAAAGTAGGTGTGTAATGATGGAAAGTAGGAGGGAGAGGGACAAATATTCTCGAAGATACGGCGAGGCAAAGGGGCAAAGATGGCTGCGGTAAAAGGAAACATTACACACGCATGCGTGCGTAGGGAATGGGTCAGGGGAGGCACATAGCTACGGTCCCATTTTAGTACAATAGGGTCCTACACCTCCCGTCCGTCATTTAGATGTCCCTTACCATTTCACTCAGAATCTCTTTATGCCTTACCAAACTTTGCCTTCATTCTTGTGTAAGGGAGACTCCGACGCCGTCAGTTAGAAATTTTTATCCCAGCTTGCAACTAGGTTGTTTTGAACACACTTCTCCACGTCATCTTCGTCATCTTTACTATTCTTGAGGATCTGAAAGTCTCTTGTTCAGTCATTCATTCGTCCCTTCTTTCTTTTTTGTCGTCCTTTGTGTGTTGTTGACCAACTTTCACCCCCACCCACCTTCACATTCTTTCTCTTCTATTTTGAGTTTTGTAGACAAAGTTTCTAGCATTACTAGCCATAGCTATATTGTTCCACTTTTAGGCTGCGTATAATTTACCTCTAAAGCAGAATCCATTCTTTTGATTCCACCCTATTCTTCTTCTTCCTGTTGTTCTTGATGTGTTTTGTTAGTTTTGTTGTCGTTTTTCTGGGTCTTCTTTTTCTTCTTCTTCATTTAACTGAACAGCTACACTTTCTGAATTCATTTTTCATTAATTTAATTTCTCATAGCATTCTTTCATTTTCATTCTTTTGTCCGTTTTTCATTTTTTCTTTCTATCATTCTCTCTTTCTTTATTTCTTTCTTTATTTGTTTCTTTCGCTTTATTTTTCTTTGCGCCTCGACCATTTTTTACTTTCTTTCTGTCTTTCTTTTCTTATTTATTTTTCTTTTATACTTTCCGCGTATATCAACTCTTCTTTCTTTCTTTCTTTTTCTTTCTTTCTTTCTTTCTTTCTTTCTTTCTTTCTTTTCAAACTTTCATAATTATCAGTTTTTTCTTTCTTTCTTTTTAAAATTTCTTTGTGTATCAACTTTTTCCTTTTTTCTTCTTTCTTATTTATTTTCCTTTGTACATTCTTCGTGTATGAACTTTCTTTCTTTCCTTCTTTCTTCCTTTTTCTTTCTTTCTTTCTTTCTTTTTCTTTCTTTCTTTCTCTTTAAACTTTCATAATTATCAGTTTTTCTTTCTTTCTTTTTAAAATTTCTTTGCGTATCGACTTTTTCCTTTTTTTCTTTCTTTCTTTCTTATTTATTTTCCTTTATACATTCTTCGTGTATGAACTCTCCTTTCTTTCTTTCTTTCTTTCTTTCTTTTTCGCATTCATTTGTTCTTACTTTCTTTCTTTCTCTTTAAACTTTTTTGCGTAACAAATTTTTCTTTTTTTTTTTCCTGCTTTCTTTCTTTTTTCTTTACTTCATTCATTCATTCATTCTTTTTCTTTAAACTTTCTTTGAGTATTATCTTTACTTTATGCTTTCCTCGTATATGAACTTTCTTTATTTCATTCATTTTTTCTTTCTCTTTAAAATTTCTTTGCTTATCAACTTTTTCTTTTTTCTTTCTTTCTTAGTCATTTTTCTTTCTTTATACTTTCTTCATTTATCAACTCTTCTTTCTTTCTTTTTCTTTCTTTCTTTCTCACATTCATTTATTCTTTCTTTCTCACATTCATTTATTCTTTCTTTCTCACATTTATTTATTCTTTCTTTCTTTCTTTTTTCTCATATTCATTTATTCTTTCTTTTTTGCTTTCTCATATTTATTTATTCTTTCTATCTCACATTTATTTATTCTTTCTTTCTTTCTTTTTTCTCACATTCATTTCTTCTTTCTTTCTTTCTCTTTAAACTTTCCTTGCGTATCAACTTTTTCCTTTTCTTTTTTACTGCTTTCTTTATTAGTTATTTTCCTTTCCACTTTCCTCGCATCTCATTTCTTTCTTTCTTTCTTTCTTTCTTTCTTTCTTTTTCTTTATTATTTCTTCCCATAGCAGTCCTTATTTCTTTCTTTTGTTTTCTCGTTTTTTATTTTTTCTTGTCTTCCTCTTTTCTAATCAAATCATTTAATGATTTCTTTATTCAACCATTTCTTTTTCTCTCTTCCCCCTATCTACCCTCCTCCCGTCCTTCTCTTCATTTTTCCATTCCAGCACACCTTTCAATAAAATCTACTCACGATCCTCGACAACCAAATTCTGAGCCCTTTCCCCTCTTCCATACTATCTACTATTACATGTGCCAATCATTGAAGAGTCTCTCGACTCTATACTGTAAAGCAAAAAATAAAAAATAAAAATAAAAAAACTAAACAGAAAAAAAAAAATAGAAAAATAATAATAATTAAAAATTGGAATTATGGAGGAACCCCACACCATGCACCAGGGAAGGGAAATGGAAAGCTCACATAAAAGTGGAAAGAGTCTCCTAACCTTCAAAACAATTCCGACATCCTTTAAGATCTAACTTTTGATTTGTCAGGTTTAATTTGGGCATCTATCTATCCGCTTATGGGTTTTTTTCGTTCACCTCTCCCTCTCTTTCTTTCTTTCTTTCTTTCTTTCTTTTTCGTTCATCTTTCTTTCTTTCTTTTTTTCTCGATCACCTCTCTTTCTTTCTTTCTTTCTTTCTTTCTTTCTTTCTTTTTCGTTTTTCTTATCTTTCTTTCTCGATCACCTCTCTTTCTTTCTTTCTTTCTTTTTCGTTCATATCTCTATCTTTCTTTCTTTCTTTCTTTCTTTCTTGTTCACTTCTCGTTTTCTTTCATTCTTACTTTCTTTCTTTCTTTCTTTCTTTCTTTCTTTCTCTTTCGTTCACCTCTCTTTCTTTCACGTTAAACTCTCTTTCTTTTTCTTTTTTCTTTTTATCTTTTTCGTTCATCTTTCTTTCTTTCTTTCTTTCTTTTTCGTTCACCTCTCTTTCTTTCTTTCTTTCTTTTTCGTTCATCTCTATTTCTTTCTTTCTCTCTTTCTTTCTTTCTTTTTTGTTCACCTCTCTTTTCTTTCTTTCTTCCTTTCTTTCTTTCTTTCTTTCTTTCTTTCTTTTCGATGAATTGCCTTCAAAGATTTGTTTTTCTGTACCTTACTTCTTGGTACTTTTTCAACCAGCGATCGAACCCGAATAAAATTCAAGATTTAAAACTAATACTAAAATGATACACCTCCCTTGTACTACCAACATTACTTTCACACGCACACAACCTTACTCTCTCACTAGCTATCACACACACACACACACACACACACACACACACACACACACACACACACACACACATATATTTTTTTAATATATATATACATATATATATATATAAGTTTTTTTTTGTACAATAAAATGCTAATACACACTTAAGGAGGAGAAACATGGTAAGAAATGACGAACTCTAAAAGCAGAAAGTTTTAATAATATCGCTTAAAAAAATAACAGAAAGAATGGCTATAAAAAAGATTAAAAAAATTCGCTTACACATACATATATATTATTATTATTATATATATATATATAATAATATAATAATATAATATAATATATATATATATATATATATATATATATATATATATATATATTATATGATTTAATTGTGATAATGTTTAGCGCTAAGGTTGTTGCTTTTTTCAGTGGTTTTACTGATAAAATGTATTTTGGCAAACAGATTTTTCTTACCGTAACGTGCTCATTTTTATTGTAAAGTGCTCAATAGAGGGAAGGAGATAGAACGTTGATAAACACAAAGGGTTTTCTAATTTAACTGAGCAGGTTCATGACGACTTCGAAGTTTCGTGGGGACACCGTTATGCAGTTGTCACTCGTCAGGGCGTGTTTGCCCTGATAAAATGTATTTTGACAAGCAGGTTTTTAATAAAATAGTGCCCGATATCGGGGTGGAGATAAAGCGTTGATAAGCACAAAGAGGGTAAACTAGCCCTGACGAGTGAGAATATCATAACGGTTTCCTCACGAAACTTCAAAATCAGGCATGAAGCACACAAACTCTTTGTGCTTATGTACATATACGTGCGTGTGTGTGTCTGTACAGAGAGAGAGAGAGAGAGAGAGAGAGAGAGAGAGAGAGAGAGCAAGAGAGAGAGCAAGATAGAGTCAAAGAGATTATATTTATTCCGTAAGAATTCATTTAGCATATGTTAAAATTAGACATTAAATCTAAAACCGGATGTAATAAGCTATCTTGCAGATTCACTCGTTGAAACTAACATTTTTTTTTAAAAATCATATCACCCCCAGCAAGGCGGCAACGCCACTGATGCGCAGGGGGCTACGTAAGAGTGAAAAGATTGGAAAAGAGAAAGCCGGAAACCACATCCTAACCAGGGAACAAGGGATGAGCCTCTTCACCTGTTCAATAGACGTGGGTGGAGTGTGAACCGGGCGATAGTTTAGACTATCTACATTTCATCCACAGTGGTGATTGAAAGTGGGGGGACACTTTGAGGCTGAGATTCTTCTGAGGTGAAGGTGGACAAACTCAAGCAGCCTCTTAATGTTCATACTACACCGCTATCGTATATATAACTTAGCAATGATTTTAAGTATAATCATGTTACTTCACTAAATTAAACGGAATAACTTGTCATTCATAGTGGTGGAGTTCTGGATGTGCGTTGTGGTACATTGGATATCGGCTCGAAACGAGAAATCGGGGAGCCGAGTACGAATTCCAGCCGAATTCATTGCATTCACTTACGCGCAAATACCCTTGGGAAAGGTATTAATCCGTCTCTTCCTTCCAGTTATGGGTTAAATACCAGGACAGATTGGGTTCTATAGCCTTGGCTGGCAACCAGTCTACCGCAGAAAGCAATGGCAACCTACTGCGGGATAATCTTCTGCCCAGTCAGTCATGTCTCTTTCGAGATCTGATCGCCCAAGCGTGTATCACGTATGGCACTTAACTGACTGAGTGGAGTTTTAATCTATTCTTGCTCTCTTTTCTACTTTCAAGCTGTTGGACTACAAGCGAGTTTAATTTCAAAACAAAAGCAAAGGGTTATTACTAATGTCAACACTAGCAGAACAATGGGAATTGTCTGCTCTGATTTTTTTCCTCTAAAAAACTGTGTGCGTCCTTAAAATCTAAATGAAAAAGAAAACGCAGAATGAAAAGTGCTGATCAAATCTGAGACTCGTCAATTTCATAAATTTGTAAAGCTTATAAAAGTGTGTGGGCAACGGAGGAGCCTGCGAAAATTCTTAGGGGACATTGGCCCCTTCTGCACCCCCTAGAATTGCCACAATTCTTACAGTCAGAATACTACTATTAACAGATGAGGCAAATGTCAGTAGGTTATGCAAAAATACTTTACTGCATTCACTGCAAAGAAAAACTAAAAAAAAAAATCTATAATTCAACAAAATATGCACAGTAGGAATGGGTTTGCTGCGAGTATTAGGCTTAATGCCAAGTCATTTTCCATTTATCGAATTAATATAAGCATTTCAGGGAAATGAGTAAAGGGTTTCTATTATTAGTATTTAACAGTCACTGAAAAATCTTACTTAAATAAATGGAATCAATATAATATAGATGATCAGGTTGAAACTCAGATATTGATCATAAACTATGTTTAATAAGTTGGCGGGTATTTTATGGCATTGCGCTAAAAATAATCTCACACGATGTGCCGTTTTTGCTGTGTTTTGCGAACAGAACGAAAAATCGAAATCAGATTAGAATATTGATATTTTTCATTTTTTTCATTTATTTTCCCCTTTTATAATAATTCATTCTGTTTTTTTTTTCTTTCTACTTTAATCTTCTGTTTAATGTTCATGCAGTCATTCTTCATTGCAGTTTCATCATCCTCTTTCTTCTTTTACTTCTTTTTCATTCATTTGGATTTTTCTTCTTTATTCCTTGCTTTTCTGTTTTGTTTTCCCACCTACCTCTTTCTTTTTATCTTTCGTTTTTTAGTCTCTTTCTTTTTATTACTCTTATTTTTCCTTTCTTCCTTTTTTTTTAGGGTCTCTTGTCCTTCAGGTCCAGTTTTTCGTTTTTCATCTTTCTTTTTATTCTTCCCATTGTTTCTTTTTCCTTCTTTCTTTATATTCTTCTTTTCTTTTCCTTTTTTTCATTTATCTTCTTTCTTTAAAGTCTTCCTTTCAATTTTTCTTTCTTTTTTCTTTAAGTCTTCTTTATTATTCTTCCTGTCACTATTTTTCTTTACGATCTTCTTTCTTTTTATTCTTCATATTTTTGCTTCCTATTTTTTACTTCTTTTCCCACTTTTCTTTCCTTTTCTCTTTTTCTTATTTCTTTACAATCATCTTTCTTATTCCTTTTTTTCTTTTCTTTACAGTTTTCTTTTCTTTTTTCTTCTTTCTTTACAGTCTTTTTTCTTATTCTTCTTTCTTTACACTCTTCTTTTCCTTTTTCTCCTTTCATTACATCCTTCGTTTTTAATTCTTCCTTTTTTTCTTCTTCTTCCTTAAAGTTTCCCTTTTTTATTCTTTCTTTTTTCTTTTTTTCTACAGTTTTCTTTACTTTTATCTTTTTCTTCTTTCTTTACAGCCTTCTTTTTTCTTTTCTTCTATTTCTTCAGTCTTTAAATCTTCTTTCCTTTTTCTTTTTTCTTTCTTTACAGCCTTCGTTTATTTATATTCTTCCTCTTTTCTTTTTTCTCCTTTCTTTACAGTCTTCTTTTTTCTTCTTTTTTCTTTCTTTTCTATCACTTAGTATTACTTTTTCGTCTTCCCTTTATTTTTCTTCTTTATTTACAGATTTTTCTTTTCTTTTCCTTTTCGTTTTTTTTAGAGTCTTGTTTCTTTTTTCTTCTTTCTTTGCTGTCTTCTTTCTTATTCCTCATTTTTTCTTTTTTCTACTTTCTTTACAATCTTTTAATTTTTCTTTTTCTTCTTTCTTTACAATCTTCTTTTCTTTACTTTTTTCTTCTTTCTTTACAGTCTTTTTTCTTTTTTCTTTTTCTTCTTTCTTTACAATCTTCTTTTCTTTTTTCTTTTTCTTCTTTCTTTACAGTCTTCCCTTTTTATTTTTTCTATTCTTTCTCTTATATTTCATTTTCTTTTATTCCTTTCTCTCTAGGATTTCTAGCTTTTCATTTTTCGATATTTTTATTTCCATTCATTTTTTTTATTTTTTCAATGTTTTTATTTTCATTCATTTTTTTATTTTTTCGATATTTTTATTTTCATTCATTGCTTTTTAATTTTTCGATATTTTTATTTTCATTCATTATATTTTTATTTTTCGATATTCTTATTTTCATTCATTGTTTTTTTTCGATATTTTTATTTTCATTCACTTCTCTATAGAATTTTTCTTCACTAAGACGATTATTCACATCTTCGATTTCTTTCTTTTTTTTTCCTTTGTTGACTTTCTCATTCCTTTACTCTATTCTGCTTCCCATTTCACAAATTCTATGTGGGTCTTTTTCGGTCATTGTTTCAACAGAGAGAGAAAAAACCTCCCCTGTTCCACCGATTTTCTTTAACGCCCCATCTCTCGCACCACCCTTCTTTGCCCTTCCCTGCCACACTTTCTGGAACAACTTCCACAGAACTGGGATAGGCGATAACATCTAATCTGAAATACTGATCTCCAAAATATTTCTAGTTTTCTAGTTTTTTTTCGGTTACTTTTCACCCTTCTCTCCTAAATTTCTCCCTTCCATATTCCAGGTCTATCCGGTCCTGTTCTGTTTCTCTCTCTCTAACTGTCTACATCTCAGTCTATCTATCTATCTATCTATCTATCTATCTATCTATCTATCTATCTATCTATCTATCCTTTTCTTTATTCTACTGCATTTTCTTCACTTTCAAAGAGTACTATAAAAAGCAAGTAAAAGTATACAAACCCGTCGTTCCGGGCACCCTCCTATGTGATGTCGTATCATGGGTCATCTACCACCATCACGTACGCCTATTTCAACATTTCCATCAGTGCTGCGTCTATATCATTCCCAGTGTGCATTGGAGCAATTTCATTATTAACACTGAACTCTTCAAGACTGCTGAAGTTGGGTCATGCTCCGCAAGATTCAGGTCACATATCAAAGAAGAGAGATTGTCATCGTCTAAAAACGTGACGTATCCTCGAGAGAGAAGAGAAGTGCCGCATCTCTTCTGACACTGACTACAAGCTGCAGACATTACGACATGGCGACAATCTTCTAAGTTACCTTTACGTTTAGGAAAAATAACGACAACAGTACTGCTGCCGAGAAGGAATGGACTACGCGTAAAACATGATTTTCGGTAGGAAATCTCATATAAGTGTGTTTTAAACATTTCCCAGCGATATCTTTTAGAGTATCTTACAACTGCCGCAGTAAAAGCACTTATAGTGTGTTTATATTTAGCAAGAAATAAATTAATAAAAGATAATAGGTGAAATAAGTTTTATTCAATAACTAAATTTTACATAAATTAAACTTCATCAGATATACCTTAAAAAGCGAGATTAAATTATTATTTTTTTAATCATATCACCCCGAGCAAGGCGGTAACGCCACTGATACGCAGGGGGGCTACGTAAGAGTGAAAAGATTGGTCAATAGAAAGCCGGAGACCACATCTTAAACAGGGAAGAAGGGATGAGCCTCTTCACCTTTTCAATAGACGTGGGTAGAGTGTGAACCGGGCGATAGTTTAGTCTATCTACTCCAATTGAAAAAAAAAAAAAGAAATGAGTGAAAAGATTGGAAAAGGAAAAGAAAGCCGGAAACCACATCCTAAACAGGGAACAAGAGATGAGCCTCTTCACCTGTTCAATAAACGTGGGTGGAGTGTGAACCGGGCGATAGTTTAGTCTATCTACTCCAATTGAAAAAAAAAAGAAATGAGTGAAAAGATTGGAAAAGAGAAAGCCGGAAACCACATCCTAAACAGGGAACAAGAGATGAGCCTCTTCACCTGTTCAATAAACGTGGGTGGAGTGTGAACCGGGCGATAGTTTAGTCTATCTACTCCAATTGAAAAAAAAAAAAGAAATGAGTGAAAAGATTGGAAAAGAGAAAGCCGGAAACCACATCCTAAACAGGGAACAAGAGATGAGCCTCTTCACCTGTTCAATAAACGTGAGTGGAGTGTGAACCGGACGATAGTTTAGTCTAATCTATCTAAATTAATGGTAGATTTCTTCCAAGCCATGGAGCATGAATAGGAAAATATTAAGGAAAACTAACACAGGGAAATATTATATTATGGAATTCATAGATAAAGAATTAGAATTAGTAACGTCACTGATGCGCAGGGGGGCTACATAAGAGAGTAAAAGTTTTGGCAGGAGGAGAGTAAAGAGAAAGACAAACCAGTTACAGGGGATGTTAGAAAAAGGGCAAGAGAAGGATGGGAATACAGGTGTGATGACAGTTGCGAATGTAAAGAGAAAAAAGAAAGATATACCGAGTGAAGTAAAAGGAACTAGAATCAAGCTTTTAAGAGATTTAAGACGTTGCATTTAAATTCCTAAGGTTGTGGCCGTCAGGAAAGCAAGAATATGGAAGGGAGTTCCACAGGCGGGAAGTGCCAGAAAAGAAGTAGAATTGTCGTCTGCATTTGGTTGATCTAACTGTGAATGGATGGGACCCAGTTGCCATTCTGGTTGCACGAGTAAACACCGGTTGCGGAGGCACCAGTGACTTAAGTTCATCAGAGCAGAAGCCATGAAAATATTCATAGAACAGAGGGAAGCCACATCCCGTCGGCGAGAAAGTAGCTGGAGTCGAGCCTCCAAGTCGGTACGTATCACATTAAATAAATTAATAAAAGCTGAGGCGTGAAATATGTTTTTTTTAGTAGCTTAACATTACAGCTTTATCAAATATACCTTAAAAAACGAGATTAAATTATTTAAATTAATATATTTCTTCCAAGCCATGGAGTATGAATAGGAAAATATTAAGGAAAACCAACACCGAGAAGAAATTCATAGACAAAGAATTAGATTTTTTAAAAATCATTTCAACCTAAGCAAGGCTACATAACCAGCTACAGGGGTGTCAGAGAAAGGGCAAGAGAAGAATCTGAACACAGGAGTGAAGACTGTTGCGACGGTAGAGAGAAAGGAAAAGAACAAGATACACGGGGTCAAGTGGATATAAGATGGGAATTGACATTGCATTTAAATTCCTGGAGATTGTAGCTGTCAGGAAAGCAAGTATATGGAAGGGAGTTCCACAGACGAGAAGTACGAGAAAAGAAGCTGACGGAGAAGTACTGTGGGCTGCATTTGGTTGATTTAACTGTAAAAGGCTTATTGCCTGTCTGGTTGAATTCAGCAGAAATACTTGTAAAAATTTTAACGGTTTTCCATGTTTTAATTTTCTGATCAATCTTAATTCTTCAGTTAACGATTGAGCAAAGCTCATGGAGACTTTAAACTAAGCAAATTAAGCAAATTAAGCAAAGCTCATGGAAAGATGTATTACAATAAAGTATCCGTAGAAATTCCCTTATGGAATATTTAAAAATGTGGGCTTCAGAAACGTCACAAAATATTACAATCAAAATATGAATGCTGATCGTTATTAAAAGAAGTAAGGGGGTACAAATAAAAAAATTTTGAAATGACAAATTTTCCATTTCACTGAAACAGACGTTAAAGACTTCAGTTTTCTCTTTTTGGTTCATTTATTTTCTCACTGAAACCAAGTAGCGTCTCTGATATATTCTTTCCGTTTGTTCAAGGTCCTGGATATGACGGCAAATTGCATCCAGCAGCAAGGCCTCTGATTGAGAGGCTGTGAGGAGCATGGAACCACCTCTTAATTGCCGTTGTTCCCAGGTCCACTATGACCCGGAGTGGTAACACCTGTTAGGGTCCCGGCTATGGACAAATAGTTACCCCCCAAACAGTAGTCAAAACACTATGAACGTATGAAAATACACTTTTATAAAATATACACGTTTTTGAAGTTAGAATATTACCAACAATACATTTTTGAAGAAAAAATTATTACCATAACATATTTTTGAAAGAAAAAAAATATTCTCAGCAAAACATTTTTGAATACAAAACTAGAAGACATTTTCAGTTTTCTAAAATAAAAATAAAAACAAAAAAATATCTGACTAAATCAACCTTTTGGGCATTAAATAACCCACAGAGGTGTTGAAATGCCATTAAACAAAATTCAAACTCAAACTGAAACCGTTTGTTCAACATGATAAAAACGGAAGCGTTCATTATTTATTAAGTGCTAGCAGTATAGCCCGGCGTTGCTCGGGTGTAATGAAAGCTTTAAAAATAATCCATAGTCCGCGTTTTAGCCTCCTCGAAGCGATTTTCTAAGCACAGCTTAGATGTGGCACAAGACCAAAAGTATGGGGTACCTAGTGAGGATCAAACTCACTACTCAATTGAAATGATTTTAGCAAGACAGGCTTGCTAGCCATTACACCACCTCTAGTGTCCGGCCTTCTTAAAGTGATATCCTCTTCAATATCAAAACCGAACATATTTCTCTTACTGGTATACATTGTTCTAGTTCAACGTGCATTGCCTTTTTCGGATAGCTTAGTTTCAGTTATTTCTCTTTAGTAACTCGACTTTCCAAGTTTCTGTTAACCTCTGCTGAGCCCAGGTATTGAACTCACAGCTTTCTGGATTATGTCACTGTATTAATTGAGTCCGAACCTTTATCCAGTGAGCCATGTGTACTTAGGTGCCTAAAGAGTTTTGAGTTCTGACCAAGGCAGAGATGAACAAAATCTTGGAGAGTCGTGTTACTAAATGGAATCAACTTAAAATGAAATATCCAGGAAAGGCATGGCATGTAGGAATAGAGCAATCAAAGCCATTCTAAGGGTTAATGTCGAAAAGCTTCAACCTCTATTTCCATATCACCAACATCGACCTGTGACATCGCGTGCCAACTTAATAAAATCGGAGGTACTAATTTCTGAGCGACACTTGTAAATTAAGATAACATAATATTTCACCTTTTCCGGTTCTTAATTTATTGTGACAAAAAGTGAGAGAAGGAAGGAACAGCGATTTTTTTTTGTTTTTGTTGAGAGATTTACTGCGAGTAAAACTTCCTTCTTTTTAATTGAATACATGATCTCGAAAAGCAATGATTAATTTGTCGTTTCATTAGACAGAACTCATGATTAAATTGGCTTATTTTTTAATCGTTAATTAACTATTTTTGGTGATAAAATAATTCAAAACCGCTACTGATTCAGTCGATTGTTGGCATGGTAACTGTCCGTGTTTAAGACGGTGTATGGATTGAGGAAATGATAAAGCAGGTGGCGATATTGAGTGGAGATTTTTTGGTCCAAAATGCGATTTATAACACCGAGAAAGAGAGAAACTTTTCGAAATGTGTGTCAAAAAACGTTTTAAGACGTGTTTTTGTTTCAACTTCGTGTACTTAAAAATAGAATAATCTATTAAATATATAATATAAAGGTCGAGAGGTCTAAGACGCGCCAGATCACTAGGCGGCTTCCCTTATGTGGATAGGGGTCGCAGGTTCGAATCCTGCAGAATGACACACACTTTCGTAACAAAAATTTATCGTAAATAATCAGGCCGGTAGACATAACTATATAATACTGTTTGATTATAAACAGAATATCTACTTAAATACGAGTATAGATAAAAAATAATGTTCAAACAAATCATTTCAAATTGTCGGTTGTTTATAAGCAACTTCGTTAATCTTCGTTAATTTCCGTAACATGATGATTATCGTAAATAATCAGACCGGAAGAAACAAATATATAATACTATTTGATTATAAACAGAATATCTACTTAAATACGAGTATCGATCAAAAACGATGTTCAAACAAATAATTTCAAATTGTCGGTTCGTTTATGACCATTTCGTTAATTTCCGTAACACGTTAACATTACGATACATTTCAGAGCAGATATGGTTAATACGATGAATCGAAAATTATGCTATATAGGCTTGATTTGACTTCGTTTAGACTGTTGGTCATTCCTGATGAGATCTAAGACGCGCCAGATCAATTAGTGGCTTTCCCTATGTGGATAGGGGTCGCAGATTTGAATCCTGCCGAATGACACACATTTTCGTAACAAAAATTTATTGGAAATAATCAGGCCGGCAGAAATAAATATATAATACTGTTTGATTATAAATAGAATATCTACTTAAAATCAATCAAAAATAATGTTCAAACAAATAATTTCATATATAATAATGTTGATAATTTAATAATTGGAACGACTACAGATTACTGTTGGTTAAGCGTTTATTTTCACATGTACCTGTTGGCTTCAATCTGTCCTGTGAGTGTCAAATTTTTCAAGATTGCTTTCCCCATGATGTGTACTAGAAATATCAACTGTTACTTTCTGATGTTATATGTAAGTGTATTTTTTGTATTTGTCTATATTTCTGATATGATGTAGTATTTACATTATTTGGACTATTGTCCTTATCTTTGTTGCTATTTGTATGACGTTTCGGCCGTTGTACACTCCGACCTTCTTCAGGTGCTTTTTCATGATACCAGAAGAGGTTCTATGCAGTGATTTTAATAATGGGTTTGGTTTGAAATTCCTAGCAACTGAAGAAAGCCGGAACATACAACGGCCGTAACGTCGTACAAATGGCAACAAAGATGAGAACAATAGTCCGAATAATGTAAATATTGTATTTTTTTTTTTTTTGTTGCCATTTCTCTTAAACTTTGTCGATGCTCGCATGATTGGTCTATGGCAGTCTCAACATCCTTCTGTAGGGCCATGTTTTTGTTGCTTCAATTTTTTTCTCATCTGTGAGGAGATTGTCCAACATTAACTGTCATATAGAAGGACTGATATTACATAACACTTCAGTGCTCTTTTCTTTTTTTCTAACAATTATTTTTTTCCGTTTTTTAATAAGTTGCTTATCTTTTAGAATGTATCTTTGGCTATCCCAGTGCGCCTTCGGCTTTCAATACCACATTTTCTGTCGACCATTAAAACACTTCCAAGATAGTTAAATTGAACTTGTTTGATTTTGGTACTTCCATACTTTTCATGACGGTCTGTTTTTTTTTTTCTGCTAACAACCATTCATTCTGGCTTTTTGCAGTTAATGTTTACTAATTTCTTCTCGTTTTTCTTCTGTAGAATTTCTTGTAGATTCCTTTCTGTGTTTGCTATCAACGTATTTATTCCTTATTTGGGTTTTTGAGCTGGAAATAATATAATATAATGTGAACTTCATCCAGTCCTTTTTTCCCACAGACTATCTCTTTTTTATCACTAGCCT
Organism: Ascarosepion bandense; assembly: GCA_037127315.1. NCBI lineage: Eukaryota > Metazoa > Mollusca > Cephalopoda > Sepiida > Sepiidae > Ascarosepion > Ascarosepion bandense. Next base: position 2,816,362 of record JBBBDQ010000830.1, read on the forward strand.
ATCTCTACTCGATTGCTACTTCCATGGCACAAATTTGCGAGAGAATGATGCTCTGTTCGCTACAATCTTAATTTTTAAAAATCTTGTGTCAAACGTTATCTATGTTTAACAGTTTAACAAGCAAAACTTTAATTTCCATGTCTCTTGGGTTTTAACTGTAGGGAGCTGGTTAATGTTTCTTTTGTTCGGCCTTGTGTCTTACTTAACCGAACTCCCTACAGCTTACAGATTTTATGTTGAATATATCATCATCAGAATTATTGTCAGAAGGTTTTCATCAGAAGTTTGGTTGTCAGCAGTGCAGAAAAGTGGAATAATAAAATATAAACTTTGAATGCTAAAATAGAAATTTATTAAAAGAGGGAATAACAAGAGTTGTAGAAATTAATGTTCAATTATAAACCTTAGTAAGAACTTACGAGTAGAGTTCGTGTTCAGTGATAAGGTTGAAAAATTAAGTGTTTGTAGCAGTAATTGTTGAGATAGATAAGGAGAAAAAGAACAAAGTGCGACCTGACCTTATCTCCGGGTTGATTTGAAGATGACGTTACATGTTAGTTGTGTGTCAGCAAACCACCTCCTCGACTGACCACCGTAACCGGTTAGAGACCATCCTTAAATATTCAATCCAGTCACATTTGGGTAAAATTAGGAATCATATTTTTAAAAAGGATGTGCGTTGTGGTGCAGTGGATATTGTCTCGGAACGAGAAATTAGGAACCGAGTTCGAATTCCAGTTGCATTCCTTGCATTCACTTACGCACAAATACCCTTGAGAAAGGTATTAATCCGTCTCTTCCTTCCAGTTATGGGTTAAATAGGAGGACAGACTGGGTTCTATAGCCTTAGTCGGCAACCAGTCTACCGCAGAAAGTAATGGCCACCTACTGTGGGATAATCTTCTGCCCAATCAGTCATGCCTGTTTGGTGACATGATCGCCCAAGCGTGTATCACGTATGGCACTTAACTGACTGAATATAATAGTTGGAAACATAATTAATACTTCTACTGGCATAAAGTGGGAGGTCGGTTTTCTATTGTTTTGAAGTCATAAACTGATCACCCACTAAATCTACTTAATATAATAATGTAATATATATATATATATATATAGAACCTCGCATGAGTAGGAGTGTATAGTACTATAGTTGCATGACTTCGTTTAGTTGTGACTGAATTATGTGGCTTTTTTAGGTCACAATCTGCAAAAGACAATATTACAATAATATATATATATATATATATATATATATATATATATAGGGGTCCTTGACAAACTCCAACGGAGAACCTGTAATGTGATCGATCCCGACTTGGCAGCTCGGATACAGTCACTTTCTCACCGGTGCAATGTGGCTTCCTTGTGTCTCTTCAACAAATATTTTCATGGCTTCTGCTCAGGTGAACTCAGTTCACTAGTACCCCCCGTACATGAATTTTCTCGAGCCACAAGATTAGCAACTAGGTTCCACCCTTTTACTGTGAAACCAATAACTTGTAAACGCAAATTCTACTCCAGCAGCTTTTTCTCTCGCACTTCCCGCCTGTGAAATTCACTTCCGTTTATTTGTTTTCCTGACGACTACAATCTTCAAGAATCCAAATGTAAAATCAATAGTCATCTTCTATCTCACTAACTTGCATCCTCTCTCTTTCTCTCTCTCCCTCTCTCTCATCAGTATTCTCATCCTTCTTTTACCCTCTAACTGACACCCTCTGTAACCTGTCACTCTTTCTCATAAATTTCCTCCTATGTAACCCCTGCTCAACAGTGGCAGTAAAATGCCTTATTTAGGGCGATACGGTCATAAATGCGAATTGGCTTGGCCGAGAACACGTTCCAGCTGAGTAAAGTATTAAGACACAAGAAAATTTCACTAGAAACAAAGAAGAGATTACTAGATAGCTATGTGATGTCAGGTCTTCAATATGGCAGTGAATACTGGACAATATCATCAAAGAGGAAGGAAAAACTTGAAGCAACTGAAATGTAGTTCTACAGAAGGATGCTGAGGATAGCATGGATCGAGCATGTAAGTAATGATAAGGTGTTGGATAGAATGGAAACGAAAAGGAAATTAATATTGAGCATCAGGAAGAGACAACTAAAGTTCCTGGGACGTGCAATGAGGAAGAAAGGAAGGCTTTGAGAACCTGATATTAATTAATATTAACAGGCCAGATCGAGAGAAAAAGAGACAAAGGAAAACAGCCGATAATATATTTGAAGGACCTGATCAGGTGGATGACGGAATGAGGGTTGCGTGCTGTTACAGGAGAAAGCGTGCCAAAAGCCACCAGGGATAGGGAGACGTGATTGGCCATGATCGCCTACGTCCTGAAAGGACAAGGCCCATAGAAGTAGAAGAAGAAGAAGATCACCAATGAAAGATGAATTGATAATGAAGTTTACTCCGCATTCAACGTTGTGTCGCTTGTGCATTTTTATTTATTTTACTTTTTTTATGATACTAAAATATGTAAATTATGTAAATTAGCAGTAGCAGAGATTGAACCTACAATAGACAGGAAAGCAATGTGCTTTAACAATCGTATTACAGCATTAACCCATGCGTATTGAATAACCAGGCAATGTGATTTTGGAGGATTAATCCTTCTTCTTCTTTTACTTGCCGTTCCTTTCAGGACGTAGGCGATCATAACCTCCCACATCTCCATATCACTAGTGGATCTAGCACTCTTTCTCCTGTTACGCCACCCAAACCCCACTCCGCCATCCATTTGCTCAAGCCCGTCAAGTATGTTACGCGTTGCTTTTCCCTGTCTCTATTTCTCTCTAGCTGACCTGTGAGGATCTGATTCACCTAGTCCTCCTTCCTCATTATATTTCCCAGAGACTTCAGCCATCTTTTTGTCATGTTAAACATTAGACTTTTTTGTTTCCATCCTCTTCAAAACCTCATCGTTGCTCATATATTCGGTCTATGGTATCGTCAGCATCCTTCAGTAGAACCACATTTCATTTGCTTCCAAAGGAATCGAATGATATGTATGAGTGGCCAGCCATGAGTCCTGACTTAACACCATGTGGCTTTTTTCTCGGAGTTTGTTAAAGAATCATGTGTACTTTTCCAAACCAAAACTTTGGAAGAAATTATAGGGTGAGTACAAGAAGTTATGTCTTCCATACCACACCATACCACACGAGTTCCTGGTGAAATCAGTTGACACGATTCCTATTTGGCTCCCAGACGCTAATAGAGAAACCTGATGCCTATGTCGAATTTTAGATAAAACCTAATTATGAACGCTTTTTTCTCATATCTCCTTTCTTATAAAAATTATAGTTAATAAATGAATTATAAGTATTTGAAAATGGGGAGTTGCTTTTCAATAACATGTATATATTTGTTTTTTATTTAAAATTAATTTAATTTACATTGCGACACGGAAATTTCTATGTTTCGAGATTTGACCTCGGCATCAGACAATGCTAATTCATTGTTGTAAAAATGATTTACATTTGAATATAGAAACCAATACGCTTGTTATTTAAAGAATTAATATGGATGGGGGAAGACAGAAAAAAAATTATGCGTGTTTTTAATTTAACTAATCAAAATGAAGTTCAACTTTTAAGTTTGGGGAATAAAGGGTTTCTTTTTTCAATTTTAACGGGAAAGTGTCAGCTCATTGAGCTGCAGTCTTGACTGCTTCTTTTCGGTGTGTTGTATTCATTATTGTTACAAGATTATTGTTTTAGCTTTCTCTGTATCCCAGCAATTTTTAAAATAAAAAAGAAAACATTTTTTTATTTTATTTTTGATCTGAATTAAAGGAACCTTTGATTATGATCATACTATTTTTATTTCGGTTCAGAGTGCATTCTTTTCTCAGTTTTTCATTATCTCTTAATTTGTAAAAAAAATTAATATCTATTTAATGAATATTATATCATAATACAAAACGAATTATCGGATATATGTAAGTTATTCGATATTCTAAGGTGAACATTTTTCAAAGTTTACATATGACAATATTTCATTACATTTATTTAATAAACTTTTATTCTTAAGAAATTTAATAGTATATAGTTTTTCATATAGATACATGAGGCAGGGGTCGTTTAAAGCCATACATATTCAAGATTTTTTTTTAATTTTATATTTTTTGTGGAAGTTTTATTGATTTCTTTTAGATACCAAAAATATTTCGATAGGGATGTTCTATTTCTGTACTTATTATTATTAAATGAAGAAGTGTGGTGATTATTCTTAGTACTACCAATATAAATCTATATATTACTAGGGTTTTCCGTAGAATAAATAATACATTGATAAACAATGGATTCTGTAAGGCACCTTTTTTTCCAAAACGACACTCTATAGGATATTTACAATTACATTTATTAATGTCTAAGTTATTGATTTCAGTTTTTGAATGATTCTTATTTTCTTATTAAGTTTAAATTTTTATTTAAAATATTATTATGTTTTTTTTAAATGTTTCCAGATTGCCCGTACAAATATAACATAATTTTAATGTATTTTATGAAATGTTTTGCTTAATAGAATAATATTTCGAAAATTTTTCTTAATCAAAACGAGGAAATTTTTGCTTAATTTACTCTTAATCATTTGGTTGAAAGAAGATGTATACTAAATAATTTTTCTATACTATTTTTTCTTCAGGCGTAGATCTTCTGTTTCACATGTTTATGATGTAATGAATATGCATATACCTTGGTTTTCCCTGACAGAAATATGATTGCCTGGTGTCAGCCATGAATACATACGAAGGCGAGGACGCCTATTGGATGCGCGTTTTCGAAGTATCTGCTTTCGGCAAAGAGTAATAGCCCAGTCAAGGCTCCGCAGAAGGATGGAGTCTCGTCTGGGGAACATTTGATAGTAAATTTTTGACTGGGCTATATGGCTCGGATTACCCAGGTTAAAAAGACCTTGTGCCACATTTTGTCTTAAGTGGAAAAACAAATAAATACTACTACGCCTATTGGAAGGCCTATTGACTACGCCTATTGACTACGCCTCTTGACTACGCCTATTGCATAAGACTACGACGAGTACCAGTCCATTACGGCTACTTGCTAGGTTGCATTACCCGGTTACATTAGCCAAAAGCACATAGCTACTTCGAATATATATATATATATATATATATATATATATATATATATATATATTTCAAACATACGCACCGTAGTGGGGGCGCTAGAGGGTGTCGTCAGTGATGTCATTGCGTGGATCACTAGAGTACTTCGGGTCTCTCAACATCATACCCCGCTCACCGCGCCGACCCGACCAGAGATGATCAGTTTCTGGTCCACCCTCGATAAGTGCTTTCAGACACTGGAAAAATTTATAACGTTTGGGCCCTGTACGAAACCTTGCAAATGCTTCTGATTGGCGACAGTCAGAGCCACACACACACACACACACATATATATATATATATATATATATATATATATATATATATATCCCTTTCCGGAAGATCAGTTTAATATTTGTACTCATCTTCGTCGCCAATTATGTTGTGGAGTATTTTTCGCACTGAAGGTTATAATCGTGCTATGTCGGTTGCTAATCGGCTTAACGTACCCAAAATGTTAGGAACTCGGTAATCTTCCACTGTAAGCTGATTCCTTAGTATTCGGCTAACTGCTGACTAATATCAACTGCCTTAGTCCAACTATGTTCAAACTGGAGATAACTAGTAGTTCTACTGAACTCCAATAGAACTCTAAAGAACTCTCTAGAACTTCTAAGAACTCCTAAGAATATTCCAAGAACTTCTTCCGTTAACTTCCTGTTAACTCTTATTGATATAGGAGGGAGAATCCATTATCTGAGGAATAGGTGTGTTTCCCCATAACATTAATATAGGAGGGAGAATCCATTATCTGAGGAATAGGTGTGTTTCACCATAACCCTTATATCCACAATTTTTTAAAACTACTGTGCTTATTAAAAACTTATGAGGTGCTATGTGTTAAAATTATATAAAGTAGTCAGGTCCGTTGGGCACTGTCTGTGAGATAAAGTGCGCTATGACGCAATTCACTGTGCCAGAAATTTGGAAACGGGATACTGTACTGCTTCATATTCGCACCGGAAGCTCCAGTAAGAACATTTACAATTGTTTGGGTGTCAGGACAGAGAAGAGGCTTCGAAAAGAGTTGCATGAATCTAATGGTGATTACGAATGCTTTTTAGAGTGATCCCTAGTGATGGAGGCGTTATGCCTGCTTTTATCTTTACACGGACTCAACACGGAGGCCTACATCAAGGTACCCTAGGAGGTATTGCCGCCTTGGTTCAAAATCATGCCAGCTGGAAGACCCTATGTGCGGCAACAGGACTCTGCACCATGGCACACGAGCATGCGAACCAAGTCATGGCTGTCAGACAATTTCTGCGACCAGATCATTTATTACATCTTGCCACCTAACTCACCAGACTACAGCCCACTTGATTATCATGTGTGGGGTGCAGTGGAGGAAGAGAGAAAACAATTCCTTGTTACAACAAAAATGAATCAAAGATAAGGATTATGACAGCATTGACCAACTTAAACAAGGAGATGCCGAGAAGAAATTCCGAAGTTGCAAAAAATTCCGAAGTTGTCCGAAAGCCGTGATTGAAGCAAATGTTAATATTATTAAAAAAGATGTCAATGTTATTTTCATTTTTAGGTAATTCAGACAATTTATTCATGGCCTCATATATATATATATATATATATTTGTGTGTGTGTGTGTGTGTGTGTGTGTGTGTGTGTGTGTGTGTGTGTGTGTGTTTGTTTATGTTATTAATCCGAAAGATTAAAAGTTTATTTATTGAACAGCATATCTATATTTATTTTCATCTACCAGCCTGAATAGTCGGGAAATCTCATTAAAGAAAAAAATATGCGTTCTCCAGCAGGATTCGAACCTACGTACCCTTTGCACAAAAATAGATAATATACCGCTTAATAAATAAACGGGGTATCTACTCAAATATGGCTATCGAATATATATATATATATATATATATATATATATATATATATACCCAGACAAGTTTAAAATAACCGTTTTGTTTTCTGAGTTCGAATTCGAGTTGAATTCCTTGCATTTACTTAAAAAAAAGGTATTAATCCGTCCTTTCCCTCCAGTTGTGGGTTAAATAACAGGACAGATTGGATTCTATAGCCTTGGCTGGTAATCAGTCTACCGCAGAAAGCAAAGACAACCAACTGCGGGATGATCTTCAGTCATATCATACCTCTTTCAAGACATGATCTCCCAAAGCGTGTATCACGTATGGCACTTAACTGACTGATGTTGATTTGAGAAAGAAGTATTTCTAAAAAAAAAAAATTTTTTTTAAAATTTAAAAAAATTTTTTTTTAAATTTAAAAAAATTTAAAAAAAAGCAAATATTTGGGAAAATACGTTTCGGGAAGAAACTCTAGTGGTAATTTCAAGAATTATTTTTTCTTTTGATAAGTGTGTCATTCTGTATATAAATATATCTCCACAGAAAACGTCATAGCAAATGAAAAATCATTTTAGAAGCTTTCATTTTCGTTTTAAGCTAATAGATTAAATTTTTTATTTTAATAATCAAAATATTTTGATGTGTTTGAAAACTAATTTAAATTGACGGAGAAAATCCCTTAAAAAAACGATTTAAGCGCTATTTTAGCCACCTGTGATCACAGTGTAGTACACTTTATAAAAAAAATTCTTTAAAAATACAATATATTTTTCTGAAACTTTGTAGTTGATTTAAAATGTAATTTATCTAATTTGAAACAAATATTATTTACTTTTCTTTTGATATATAAAAGAAACGCATTTTAAATATAGAGGGGGTTTGTTATTTAAGATGTTGACAACTTGACTGACAGCCAGAAGTTTATCCAATTCTTTTCTACGAGGAACATATGTGTCAGATGTACTTGACTAGCACTTTTTTACATAATTTAGTATATTATACCTATATATATATGCTGGACTATATATATATATATATATATATATATATATATATATATATATAAAACTTTATTTGTATTTGCGATAGAAATAATTTGTGCAAAGGATTAAAAAGAAGTAAATCTATATATTTTAAGGTTTTATTGAAATTTTATTTAAGTTTCCACATGTCCTCCATAATTAGCAATACAAAGGGTAATAAGATTTTGTAGATCTTATTTTTTACTTATGTAAAAATTATTGCAATTTTTGTGGAAAAAATCATTACCAATACAAAGGGTAATACTATTTTGCAGTTCCCGGAAAACATTTGCCAACTGATTTACAGTTATGCCTGAAATCACATTAGTATCAATAACTATACTTTAAACTAGGTACATTAAGCTTTATAACAGTCTTTATAAATTATTTCTATCACAAATAAAGTAAAAAAAATTTAAAAGTGCACACAGACTTTATGGACACCCTGTATATATATATATATATATATATATATATATATATATATATATAAGTTTGATAGGCATAAATTATAAAAATATTTATAGTAAAGTAATATTGGTCTCCATTTTCTATTGCTTGGTATTACTTTCTTGTTAATAATTACTTTTTGTTACTGTTGAATGTAAGACTATAATTTATTAATTATTATGATTATTATGTTGGCGTTTTTCATCATATTTTGATTTCTGCTTTGGTCGCACTACCTACTAATTCTGCGGGAAGACCTAAGGCAGGTCGTGGTGTGTTGTTATGGCTCCATTTCATGTTTTTCTATCTTCCCTATCATCCCCAGCATTACATAGATAAAGTTTTCCTTAGTGTGTGGGCTGTACTTAATAAGACAATTTTTTGTATATCTCTTAAGCTGGGGTATCCAGGGATTCTTTCAATGTGTTGTTTTGTTCCATTTTTTATCATTCCAAGTGCACCTACTATCACTGGCACAACTCTTGTTTTCAATTTCCACATTTTTTCTATTTCAATTTCCAGGTCTTTATATTTTGACAGTTTTTCAAATTCCTTGATTGCTATGTTACAATCCGCTGGACAAGCCGTATCAATTAATAGACAAGTTTTCTCCTTCTGGTTTTTAACAATAATGTCTGGCCTGTTTGCTTCAATTTTTCTGTCTGTGTAGATGGTGTAACCCCATAGAATGGTGACATCTTCTATTTCTGTAACCGGTGCTGGGTGATTTTCATACCAGTGTTTGTTTACAGCTTTTCCATAATGTTTGCACATTGCCCAATGTAAATATTGCCCAACTCTATCGTGGCGATTTTTATATTCATTTGGGGCAAGCACAGAACAGCCTGAGATTAGGTGGTCTATTGTTTCTTGGTGTTTATCACAAAACCTGCATTTTGGATCCATATTATTATGCATAATATTTGCCTGAAAGTTTCTCGTGAAAAGACTTTGGTCTTGTGCTGCAAGAATAAAGCCTTCAGTTTCAGACTTTAATCCAGATGCACGTAACCATCGATGAGTATTAACTTTGTCAACATTGGATTTATTGGCACGTACTGGATATTGGCCATACAGAGGTTTGTCTTGCCAGCGCTGTTTCATCTGTTCAAGAGCTTTATCTTTGGCTTTCATTTTCATATTTTTTGCCGCAATAGTTGCTTCTTGGCTTCTGTTTTGCTTTTCTACAGAATCTACTAACCGTAAATCTTGTTTGTATTTACTGGCTTCTTTTATTATTGAATATTTTTTCTTTCTTTCTTCATGTTGCCTTACTAATTGTATCATCCAATCCTTTGTTGTTTCTATGTATGTTAGTAAGCCAATAGTTGTTGTCTTGTATGACAATTCCAGCTGAATAAGACCCCTTCCACCTTCTTTACGGGGTATGTATAGACGGTCTACATCAGCCTTTGGATGATGCATCTTATGCTTAGAAAGAAGCTTTCTTGTTTTAGCATCCATTCGCCTGATGTCGTTTAGAGTCCAGTTTAAGATGTTAAAGCTATATTGGACAACTGGGATTGCAAGGCTATTAATGGCCATAACTCTATTCTGTGAATTTAATTCAGTTTTTAATATCATTCGTAGCCTTTTATAGTACTCTTTACGCACTATTGCTTTCATTTTTTTATGGTGAATGTTTTCGCTCTCATTTACACCTAGGTATTTATAAGCTTCTTCTGGTTTCAATTCTTTTATTGTTACAGCAGGGTCTAGGCTAATTGAGGATGTTTCTTGTATTGATCCACGTAAAACTGTAGCTTTAGCACATTTATTCAAATTAAATTTCATTCCAATGTCTTCACTGAAGCATTTTACAGTTTGCAGAAGACCTTCCAGCTCATTATCATTCTTAGCATATAACTTTAAGTCATCCATGTAAAATAGATGGCTTATTTTCTTTTGGCCTATTTTATAACCACATTCTGTCTTATTAAGTTGACTGGTTAGTGCTATTAATGATATGCAGAATAGTAAGGGAGACAAAGAATCACCTTGAAATATACCTCTTTTGATGTTTATTTCATCAGACTTATAGGTTCCATTTATATGATTGAGGTAAAGGGTTGTTTTCCATATAGACATGCACTGTTTGATGAAATTGATGATGACGGGCGATATCTTGTATATATTTCAAGTCTTTAAAATCCAGTCATGTGGCACACTATCGAATGCCTTTCGATAATCTATCCAGGCAGTACTAAGATTTTTTTTTGTACTGTAGCAGTTTTCCAGGATCATTTTGTTAATTAGCAATTGGTCTTTACAACCATAACAGCCACGTTTGCACCCTTTTTGTTCAAGCGGTATCATGTCATTTCTTTCTAAGAATAAATATGTCTGTTTTGTTAAAATAGATGTTAATAGTTTATATGTTGTCGGAAGACATGTAATTGGTCTGTAGTTTTTCGGGTTGTTTGTGTCACCATTCTTGGGTAGAAGAAATGTAATTCCTTTGGTCATCCATGCAGGAATTTTAGTGGGATCGTCAACCATTTCTTGAAGTTCTTTGGCTAGTTTTTTATGTGCTGCATTTAAATAATATAGCCAAAAGTTAGGAATTTTATCTATACCTGGGAATTTCCAATTGTGTGCTTTTTTTTAGTGCAAATTTAACATCATCTTCTGTAATTCCAGACCATGTCTGTTCGGGTTTATTTTTCATTCGTTCTATCTCTTGCGCAATCCAATGTACTTCCTTGCTAAGTTCTTTAGGGCAAGCCCATATCTTTTCCCAGAATTGTGTGACTTCTTCCATTCTGGGGGGTACTGTCACTTCAATTCTTTTTTTTACCTATTTCCCTGTAAAATCTCTTTGTATCAGTCTGAAAAATCTTGTTTTGTCTGTAAAATCTTGCTCTTTTTTCATAGCGTCTTATTCTTTGAGCCTTCAGTTGGATTTTTTGCTTTATTTTTTCTTTATTTGATAAGACTTCATTTTCATTCCTGATGTTATATTTTCTTTCGGCTCTTCTGCTTTTCCTAGTTCTTACATTTATTCCTCTACTCAGTTCATCCAGTACTGACAGTTCACTTCTAAGTTGTTCGATTTCTTTTTCTATTTTTCTTTTCCAAGGTGGATCTTCACGTCTGCGAGACTGCCTTGTTTTTATTTTGATATTTATTGTTTTGTTGCTGCTGTTGCTGATGCATATATTACTTCGTTAAGATTTGTATGAGGGTCTTCATCCAGTATTGATTTCAGTGCTGCATTGTAGAGTTTAATAGTTCGGAGGTTTTGTTTTGTTGGTTGTAATTTTGGAAGCTGTTCACGTTCCTCCATTGTAATATTTTGTATTTGACTTAGATGGTTTTTTATTTCTATGTTGGCTTCCTGTATATTGTTCTTATTTTCCGTCAAATAATTATCTTCGATGTGTTCTGAACTCGTTTTATTTTTGCCTTTTAACTGACTCAGATCACACCTTTCCAGCACTTTTAAACTTACAGCATTATCTTCGCAGTGATTTGCGTGTTTCACGGTTTCTACATTATGACCTGTGGCTTGTTTGATGTTATTACTTTTTATTTCTGATTCCGGTTCCTTTTCATATTTTGTTGATTCGTCTCTTGTTACAATTCTTTTAATTTCATTAATTTCAGCCTCTGTCAGTCGGTTATTACGAATAATGTACCTACGTACATTGGCTAATTTATTTTCGTCAATATACTTTCTATTTGCTTGACCAACTTTTTCACGCCAAATGTCATATGTTTGGCGAGTCATGTTTTTTGAGGTTTGAGTAACGCTTCATGAAATGCAGTCATAACGACTTTGTACTCCTCACGAGACCATTTTATTTTTTCTTTCTTTAAATATACGGTTGTAGATCTAGCTGGTGAATTTTCAGGACCATCATTAGGATTATCCTGGTTGTGGGGACCTGAAGATTCATTATTATTATTATTATTATTATTATTATTATTATTATTATTATGTCATTTTTCATCATATTTCGATTATTATTATTATAACTTTAAAAAGAAATTTTTACTGAAAAGTTTTCCACCATAATATATATTTTTCCTTTAATCTTGTTTTTCATGAGAAACCAACAAGGAAAAAATATGCAATTTTTGTTGTTTCTAATGTTATTTATTCTTTAACCTGTTTACTGTGTCGTTGGAAGTAACACTGACTCATATAAATAGCTACTATTTTAAAAATAATAACAAAGATTACAAAATAGACGCGTCTTAGACAGGCATTTCATTTGTGTCACTTAGGGATCAGAAATTATGAGGAGCGAATTTAAAACCCATAAAATTATGGCTTACTGGTACTTAAAATTTAATCAGTTTCGCACAAGATGACTCAGACGAAAAGAAAATTTACGAACATCAACATTAAAGAATCGTTTTACTTGTATTATAACCAGCTGACGATCCAAGTCGTAGATCATTACTTCAGCTAGCACACACACACACACACATACACACACACACACACACACACACACACACACACACACACACACACATATATATATATATATATATATATATATATACGTCTATTGAACAGGTGAAGAGGCTTGTTTCCTATTTAGGATGCAGTTTCCGGTTTTCTCTTTTCCAATCTTCTCACTTTTTTTTCAATTGGAGTAGATAGACTAAACTATCGCCCGGTTCACACTCCACCCACGTCTATTGAACAGGTGAAGAGGCTCATCCCTTGTTTCCTGTTTAGAATGCGGTTTCCGGTTTTCTCTTTTACAATCTTTTTACTCCTATGTAGCCCCCTGCACATCAGTGGCGTTTCCGCCTTGCTCGGGGTGATTTGATAATATATATATATATATATATATATATATATATATATGTGTGTGTGTGTGTGTGTGTGTGTGTGTGTGCGTGTGTATTTAGGCAGCATATTTTCTTTTAAACATGTCAGATTAAATAAATTGCATACATAATGTCTGTTTATTTTTAATAAAATTCGTTCATACTCACGGATAATCTTTCGCGTATTACAATTGAAAGGTACCAGAAATGGACTGAAACGTTGACAGATGTTATTATCATTCATTCCACAAGGTACCCCAGTACTGTCAACCTCTTTCCGAAATCATCTTCAGGGGTGTGAGTTATGGTAACAAAAAATAACCACAAAAACTGTTTTGCTAAAAATTACCGTACATTTTTTTCTGCTTCAAATATAATGATTGACAAATTGCTAGCGTTCATTAGAACGTGAAAATTATCCAAAATGGAAATGTTGTAATGTCATGGTCGTGCACGTGTTAAAGCATGAAAAACTGTTCTTTTTGCGAACATTTTAGAACATCACTACAGTCTTCAAAACTGATTCTGTACAATAGCTCAGAAAGTGATTGAAAGTAGTTGGGTACCTTGAGAAATGAATGATAATAACATCTGTCAACGTTACAGGTCATTTCTGACATCTTTTAATTGTAATACGTGAAAGATTATCCGTGAGTATGAATGGATTTTATTAAAATAAGCCGACATTATGTTTGCAATTTATCTCATCTGATATATATATATATATATATATATATATATATATATATATTGTTTAATTACTTATATATATATATATATATATATATATATTGTTTAATTACTTATATATATATATATATATATATATATATTGTTTAATTACTTATATATATATATATATATATATATATATATTGTTTAATTACTTAATTTCTGGTCATAATAAGATTAAAGAATTGCACATTTGCATTAAAAAGTGTTCAACACAATAATATTGTAGAACTTTTGAATATTTTCCATTTGTAAACAAGTTATTACGCCACCTAGGTTTATATACATTTGTTCACTCACACAAAAGTTCTAATACGAGAATACTTTAATAAACCTATTAATCGGTTTGCTCAGGTCATGGATATATATATATATATATATATATATAAGACGCCACCTAGGTTTCTACCATGTGTGATGTCTTCAGGCGATTTGCATTAAATGTTATTTCAAATCGCCTAAATACACCACTCATGGTAGAAACCTAGGTTGCTTATATATATATATATATATATATATATATATATATATATATCCATGACCTGAGCAAACCGATTAATAGGTTTATTAAAGTATTCTAGTAGAACTTTTGTGTGAGTGAGCAAATGTATTTGCTGCGACTTAAAGGAAATGATGGAGTCTTCAGACTTTTTGCCAGTTTGTGTAATAATGAGGCAGACAGACAAACAGACAGACAGGGACCGGGTGAGTGAGTAAGCGTGCCTACTTTTCTCCCCTCGTCTCTCCGAATACGCTCGCTTGGGACACACAACACAAATATTCCGGCTACAATGGAAGAGATGGGCTCTCAGTGAGTAAGCGAGAAATCATTGGGGTTGATTTTGTTTGATTTTATTCTTCGTTATATTTTTTCTTTATATTTTTTACCCCACCCCCAATTTTATTTTTTATCCAGCATGCATCTGATTCTTTTGTGTGTCAGAGAGTTGTTTTGGAGTAAGTTGCAGGAGATGGGTGGTGCCCAATATGCATAGCGTAGCATTGAGTGTTATCTGAAGTTAGCTAAATCCCAAATAGTATGAGTGTACACGCGTACGTGTTTTTCTACGTCAACAGCGTGTCTACGTGTGTGTTTGTGCGTGTTTGTTTGTGCGCGCGCTCGAACGCGCGCGCATGTGTGTGTATGTATAAGTAATTTTTTTTTTTTGGTGTGTATGTTTAAATCCTCATCGCTTCCCTCTATGAAACAATTCCTGACCAAATTTTGGCCTCGCGATCGGTGAACCGTCCCATGGATATAAGTCTACCTATTGCCCAAAGAGAATTTGTGCAAAGAGTACACTTTTATGTCAACATTCAGTCAGTCATTTAAGTGCCATACGTGATACACGCTTGGGTGTTCATGTCTCGAAATAGACATGACTGTCTAGGCTGAAGTTTATCTAGTAGTAGGTTGCCACTGCTTTCTGTGGTAGACTGGTTGCCAAGCAAGGCTATAGAACCCAATCTGTCCTGTTATTTAACTCATAACTGGAGGGAAGAGACGGCTTAATACCTTTTCCAAGGGTTTTCGAGCGTAAGTGAATGCAAGGAATTCAACTGGAATTTGAAATCGGCTCCCCGATTTCTCGTTCCGAGCCGATATCCACTGCACCACAACGCACTAAGTTTTACACTCACAGCTAAAAAGAGGAGCCCAAAATGCTAACTACACGCTGGGATACTAAAATGAAGAAGGTGCAAAAATCTAAATTTTTTTTAATTTTTTTTTTATAATCGTTTCACTCCGAGCAAGGCATTTCACTGCCACTATTGCGCAGGGGGTTACATAGAGGGGAAAGTGGTGAGAAAGGATAGTTAGATATAGAAAATGCCAGAAGGAAGGTGATAGACGGTTAAGGATACCGCGAATGAGGGTTGGGTAGATGGTGAGTGTGTTGGGAGAATAGATGCAAGTTAGTGTGATAGGAGGTGTCTATTGACCTTACATTTAAACTCCTGGAGATTGTAGCTGTTGGGAAAACAGACCTGTGGAAGGGAATTCCACAAGCGGGAAGCGCGAGAAAAGAAGCTGTTGGAGTAGAAATTACGGTGACATCTTATCTGTTTTACTGTAAAATGGTGGAACCTAGTTGCTATTCTAGTATCTCGCGTAAATTCGTATCAAGGCGGCACCAATGATCTAAGTTCATCGGAGCAGAAGCCGTGAAAGTATTTAT